>JAYDZE010318270.1:0-18355 GCA_034509125.1 Monilaria moniliformis | reverse complement strand
GAACTACTTGGAGTATGTCAAGTGGAAATTCTTGCATAGAGTTTTCAGCTCCGCTTTGCAAGTTCTTGCTACTCAGGTACTTATTTTTTAACAGCTCTTCGTTTTTTCTTTCGGTTTTGAAATTCCTGGTAAAGATTAATGGCGGGAGTTTGAGGTTTGGTTTTTTGTTTGGTAAATTCGTAGAACCAGAGCTCTTATATTGGGGTTTAGGGTTAAACTAAGCTTTGCAACCCATTTTGGTGGACTCTGCACTTTGCCAGATAATTTTTTTATGGAAATGATAGTTTTAGAGTTCATATATACTGATTCAGTTTTGGTAAATTTAAACAACTAGCTCTGGCATGTAGGGGTGTTTAACTGAATGTGGTAGATCAGTCTTTATTAAATTGTGTATTTTGATAGTTTCTTTTTTTTTTTTTAATCACGCTCTTCATTTCTTGACATCTTGCATCCCAACTTATACTTTTGGTCATGCTGTTCATGTTTTTTAAGTAAATTATTACTTGCTAAAATCTGCATCAACTTTCAGTAGAGTTTCAGTTTTTGAAGATTCGGTCACGAGAATTGTATCAGTTATCTTCTGATTGGTGTTGTTCTACAATTTAGCCTTGGCACTAGCTGTTCATAAGAAACTCTTTCATTCTTTGGATTAAACATGAATCGTGATTTCAACTTAAAAGTTTACTGTTTCATGTAGGTTTAACTTATGTGTTTGAATTTATATGTTCTTTGGTTGTTTATTAGCTGGAATAAGTTTGAGGCGGATAAATTATATGATTGTGATTGTGCATATATGTGAATGTGTATTGGTGTTGGCATTTTTCATTTGAGTCATTGCATATATTGACTCAGGAAACTGTGATATCTGAATGGTCATATTAGGCAATGTTTCGGGCCATAGGAATTGGTTATTCTCGCTCACTACCATCAGCTGCAGCCCTAAATTGGGTTTTGAAGGATGGCCTTGGGCGGCTTAGTAGGTGTATTTACACTGCTAGCCTTGCTTCAGCGTTTGATACTAATCTCAAGGTACATATTCTCACTTGCTAGTCATTATGTAAATTACTGTGTGCCATCTTTCATGTTCTGGTGGTTATTGAGCTTGCAGAGAATTCTTGAACAACCTCTCTTCTCTTTATTGAGTAATCGTACTTTACTTATTCAATTAATTTTGCTGATTCTTTTCTTTGTTTTGTCTGAAGAGAGTTAGGTTCACAACTTCTATTCTGTTTAGCCTGAGCATTGGTGTTGAGTTGCTGACTCCTGCCTTCCCCGCATACTTTCTTCTTCTTGCAACGATAGCCAATATTGCTAAGCAAATAAGCCTGGCTTGCTACTTATCAACTGGTGTAAGTTAAGAGTTGCTGCTTTCATTATAAACTCAATTGTTGTCAAAGTTGGATGCAGTTGTGAATGACTACTTAAAAAGCACTATGATTGCACCCATCACCTATGAACTTATCCTTTTGGTTAGAAAGCATTATAAATTTATAATGAGGCATATATCTACCTATACAAATTGAGTTCTCTATAGTGCCAGCTTCTTCATGTTTATGCTTGATGATTAGCTGCTTCACTTAATTTAATTCCACAATATTTAGTATGCCAACCATCTTCTTCCCACCCGGTACTCTATATGGTGACACAATGTATTGTTGTGTCAGACTGCTGTTCACAGAAGCTTTGCCATCGCAGACAACCTTGGTGAAGTTTCTGCAAAGTCCCAGGTAAGTTTGGGGTTTATCTAAAAGATATAAAATATCACTAATTTATTTCCTTCATATAAAAAATCTGATACTTGTTTACATTTTAGATTCAAACAGTGTGCTTTGATAATGTCGGTCTTCTGCTTGCTGCAACCTTCAACATTTTGTTCAGAAACAATCAGAGGTTGCTGCTTGATCCTCGTTTCCCGTTACTTTGTTGTATTTTATGAATTAGTACAGTTAATGTACGGTTATCTTATATTCTTGTAAAGTTAACTTGATATGTATGTGTGCGTTTGTATATTATGTATATTCCTTTCTTTATTTTGGTTGAAAATAATCGGACTTGCTTTCGGGTTTCTAACCTCTCAATGTTTCAAGATTATTGGCAGCTTTACCATTTGTTGTGTATCCTATCTTCTCCACTATTGACCTTTTCGGGATTTACCAATCGCTGAAACATGTTCATCTGCAAACATTAACTAAGGTTAGTCCTTTATATTGCATGAATATCTACTTACTAATTTTACTTCAATATGATTGTTGCCAGAGCTCTCATATAGTTTCATTCTTATTTATACGTTTATTGCTATGTTCCCTCAGTATTTTAAGGTGAAAAAGGAAAATCCTTTATCCATTTCTGTAATCTCTTGTTTCTTTAGTATGCTTTCTATGAATGATTAGTTTTGCTAGCTCTATTTTCCCAATACATGCTATATCTGAAGCATGTGATGTTTTATGAGCTAAGACTGATCTAATTTGTGGTTATTGCATGCTGGGTTTGAAGTTCTTTACCTTGACCTATTACCTTTTCAACCTGGAATAAAAGTATGCTGTAGAACATATGACATTCTATGATCTACCTCAACAGAATTCAGGCCTGAGACACAAAACTTGGTGAATTATTTTTTGTATTTCTAGAATGTTAAAGAAACCTACTGACAACCTTGTCAAATGTTATTTTTGCAATTAAGCAAGATTTCTTAGTACATTCTATTGTAGGATAGGCTTGAGTTGATGATAAACATCTGGATTCAGCATAAATATATCCCTTCGCCAGCTGAAGTGAGTGAAAGGGAAGGCATTAATATCCTATCAAGCAAAGGTAAGCCTTTCTGCATTTATTACAATTTTTTATCTTGCATTTTGAGCTGCCTTCTAATTGACATTTGGATCAGGCAGGGAGCTGCTGCCCATTAGAATTGGTTGCTTGAATCCCAAGAGGAAAATGCCAAGGCTATCATTGATGACATTACGATCTTTAATAGATAAAGATTTCTACTTTATTTGCTTGGAGAACCACAGCAGAGGACCCAGACTAAAGGATGTGCGTATTTTAGAAGGCTCTTATGCTGTCATGTTTTATCCCTCGAATTCTGCTACATGCCAATTTTCTTTACTCGACTCTTGTCATGCTAATTGTGCTCATCAATTGCAGCATGGAATTCTTCTGTCTATGCGGGAAGGGGCTCAGACATCAGATATGATAACGGGATTATTGCAGGTGAACTGTCTTTCTGCTAATCAATTTTCCTACAATTTATGTTTATCAAATATAAAGTGGATAAGTAAAATTCCCATCAATAAATTAATCAGCTCCAGGTGCTCTTCCTATGTCGGCTAAGTGTAACATCTATCTTTTTAATGGTGTTATAGGCTTGTTACATTCGGGAGGGTCTCCTACTTGATATGGTGGGATGGGAAAATGTTTTAGAAGCTCGTGATTTGTCAGATTTAGCGCGTGTCAAATGGCTTACACTAATGAGAGAAAGCAAGGAGCGTGCTGAAGCGGATGTTAATCAATTGGTGGAGAAGATGTCTGGACTGGGATGGGCGTGCAGAAATGTTCTTCTCAGCACTCAGGAGCAGGCAAGATATAGTTTTCTGGCTGACTGAGTTATGTTATTTGCCAGATTGGAGCCTGCTTCTCACACAGGATAAAGGAAATATAAAAAAGTAATTTTTTTTCCCCTCCAAAACTCCTCATTGCAACATGATATATCACATTACTTGTATTTAGCAGATGTCCAAATTGCATATTGAGAGAGCTTATCAAGAATCAAGAGCTCTTTTCATCTTCTTTTTTTGTTTTATTTAATTTTATTATGTATAAAATGTATTTGATGTATGAGGAGAGGCATTATGTATTAGTTCATTTGGATTCTGATATAATACATGGGATTCATTTATCATTTTAAATTTTATAGTATCAATGCGTGTGCATTACTCACAATAATACAAATTCCTTATGTTGGTAGAGAATAAAACACAGCTACATCTTCTCTCCAGAAATCTTACAATTACTTGATCATCTCTTGTAACAAACTTTTCACATATCAAAGTAGAATAATGGCATCGGAATATCGTTTTATGATTACATTATCATGTCATGTATACAAATCACTATAATACCAAAATAGTCTACGTGAACAACAATTTCAAGAATCATGCAAGCCTGATTAAAGAGAGCACGTGCATGATCTTGCTCAGCCGCAGCAGTCTTGCACATGGAAGCTCAGTACAGAAAGTCCGCCATTTGCCGATACGGGCCGAGACAGGAGCAGTGCCCGTGGGTCCTGTGTTAACTTCCATATCTTGACGGACTTGTCGCTCCGGCCGCTGTACGCAGTATAGTGCCTGCCACCACAGATGCGCCGGTAGGCCCCATCTCCTCCTCTTCCTCCTCGGCTGCCAGACATTTGACAGGGCCGTTGTGCCCCGTCAGCACCGACAAGCATATGTGCTCTCCATCGTCCATCCTCCAGACTCAAACATTGGTGTTGGCCGAGACGATCAGCGCCAAGTCCCCCACCGCGGCAAGGTAGAGCACCGCCGGCTTGTGGCTCCGTAGCACGCAGTAGAGAAACTTGCCTAAGGGGTCAACGACCAGAGCTGTCGCCTTAAAGATCTCATCCCATGAAGCCGAGTAGAGCAATGATTTGTCCTCACTCAAGCTGTGGCACAAGATGGCGTCGGTGTGCACGTGTCTGCGCCTCTGATCGTGGTTGCTGGGATTGAAGGAGCTCTTGATCATCGACTACAACGTCGACATTGTGCCCACGCGCTTATGGAACATGGGATCCTTGCGCGAGGTCTTCCAGATTCGGATCTTGGCTTATGGGACATCCACATTGAGGTGGAATTACCTCAACAGATATTGTCGTCCTGGTGCCTGGAGAAGATCCGGGCTCCAAAGATAACGATGGCTTTACGAGGCCCGAGTTGGACTTGAAGCCAAAAATCCTTCTGATTCTTCTAGACCCTGATGCTCTTGCTCTCGGACCCTGTGCAGAGGAGGTCGTCGGAGGTGGGGCGGGGATGTAGCGGAAGAGGAAGGGGTCGGATTGGAGGCAGCTGGCGAATGTTGGCTTTTCCCGGGGGCTGGAATTTGAGAGATGATGGAGGGAGTGGCTGCCATGGGATTTCATCATGAGGTACAATGATATGTTGACCCTCTATGCATAATATGAGATATCATTGAGTGAACTTCAAATTTAGTCCCTACTGGCTGATTCTTGATGCAATATATTCATGGTTAATAATAGTCAGTCCTCCAAAAATACTTGAAACAACTTTCCATTTTCAAAATAAAATTCAACCTGAATGACTGAAATGTTGAAACACACAAGAATTATATAAAAGCACGAAATGTTTGATCAAACAATTTTCTGTCATGTAAAGTAATCTACAACAAATATCCATTTAGAGAAGTTAGTATAAGATTCCTCAAACTATGCTCCAAGCATTGGTCGAGTTATATAGATTAAGAATGCGAGCAAGCAATTCATTTATAACACATATAATGTCTCAACTAAACTTTCACTCAAGCACAGTTCTGGTAGCAAAAAAAGGCGATATTGACTAGCCCGATTTGCAACTACTCTCCAGTCTCACTTTACTTTAGCAAGCCGGACTTTGACAGGAGACGCAATGCTTGGTTTGAATTGTTCAAAACTGCAGATGATCTTGAAACCTGCATTTTTCTTTTCTTCAAGAATTCCAGTGAGCCTTCTACACATCGCGCGGCTGGTATGTCCTTCAATATAACAGGTTCCAACCTGTCAAAGAAAACAACGAAAATTACAAAATTTGAGGTATACATAATCGCACAGTTCTGGTTTCTATACTGAAGTAAAAATGATGATCTCAATTGTTATGAACTGTGTGTTGAAGGGGGTGACAGTTAAGGAGTTAAGGTTTCAAAAATGGGGTCTAAAAAATAGCCACATTTTCTATGAATTGCATGCTATAGGAGCCAGAGAGACCAGGACAAAGTGCCATGACGAACCCAGATTTTTTCGTCTTTCTTCTCTTTGGCTTCTTATCAACTTTTTCATCCTCAGAGTCTGATGTGAAAACTTTTCTGCACACAACGTAATTTGACTAGGTTAGGAGCTCGTGAGATTCCAACATATGATTACATACAAAAGTGCAAGAAGGACTGCAGGGATGTTATACAAGGTAAGCAGACTTACTTCTCACGCTCTGCAAGAAGTTTGACAATGTCATCTGGTAGCATTCCATTGTTAACTAGAGATTCTTCCCTTGTTTCATTTTCCGTCTCGTGTTCGGTGATTTCTTTTCCGGGCAGTGACCGTGGGGTCAACTTTTGTGCCCACTGTCTGCGGCGTTCTTTCACCTCACGCACTACCCTGTAAGGGTTCACCTTTTGTCAAACAGCACTAATAAAGATCATATAATATTGCCCCATTTGCTATATACATTAGAGAATATTAATGACTGTTATCTAAGCATATTAGCAAATACTTGATACTATAAAATTGTTAAAGTTTGGGACATCTTTAAATTGCTTAAACTTTCAAAAAATCCATATACTTCAGCTACAAGCAATATCTTCAACAAAATTAGTAGCCAAGAATCAAGCATTAGAAGTTGCTAATGGCACAACAAGCAAGAAACGAAGTAGGAACACCTGCCATCTAAACTATCCCAAATAATCTTATATAGGCACTATAGAGTATGTAAATTTTAATTTTCTTAACCCACATTATTCATTCAAGATGGCTATCGAGAATAACAAAAACTCAACTACATAACCAGAGAACACATTTTTAATAGATTAATTATTAGCAAATGCAAAAATATATTGCCAACCTAGGATAAACCTTGTCGTCTCCAACTGTGTCAAAAGTTCATTCGACTAACTTGCAATTATCACTACCCTCTTAACTGGTTAGAACTTTAGATAAGATAACATTATTAACAAATCTTGCCTTAGAACAAGAACATAAACAATTTCAGCACAGAAGTAGCAGTTTATTCCAAAAACCTCCGAGATTATGAAAATTACCTGGCCTTATTTTCCTTTTGCACTTTCCTTATCTCTTCATCTTGTTGCATCCCCTAAAAATTTCAGAAAGATTATAAACAAATTTCCCGGTTTAAAAAAAAGAAGCAAATTAAGATGTATAGCCCGAGAATCAATCGAACCTGCTCGGAGGTGAACTCCTCCGGCCCATCGGAGTCGTTATCCGACATATTGCGCCTACACTTTTCAAGCCCGACGGTGATTGAAATTTGAAACTTTGAGAAGATCAAGATTAGGGTTTTACGGTAGGGCTATTGCTATGTGAGCGTATTTTGTTGTAGTCTAGTTAATGGAATTGGGCCCTCATTTAGTTAAAGTCCAATCTTATTGAGACTCAACATAATGTATTAAAACAAAAAACAAAAAACAAAAAAAAATTCTACTTTATGTACATGCTCCCAAAAAAATATGTATGATTTCTCCGTTCAAAAAAAAAAACACTTTTTGTTTATAATTTTAAAAAATATATATAACTCTAGGACTATTTATTTGGCAGGAAATTAAAATTGTCAGAAAAAATGATTTATGAAATTATGAATTTTAGAATTATGATTCTTAGGATTATAATTCCTATAAATTATGAATCCTGAGAATATGATTTCTGAAAATATGATTCATAGAAATATGATTTACTTATTTAGAATTATGTCAGGATTTTGAAACTATAATTTTCATCTACTTAAAATAATCTAATAAATTAGAAAAATATACAAGACTAATGTAAGCTACTTTTTCATCATTGTATTAGTTAATCAAATTTGTTTATATAAGAAAACTAAGTAGTTTTTGTTCTTGTATATATTGGGGTAGGAAAGAAAGCAATCAACTTGAACCATACTTTTTCTAACATAAACCTAAGCAATTAAAACATTGAACGAATATCAGCGAGTAAAGTAGTTTTTCGATCTCACTAACAGTTTACGCAAGTTGTGAGCAGTAATTTTGTAAAAATAACTATAAAAAAACCTTCAATGGATCTAAATTTTTGCAGAGATATACTAGATGCATTGTAGTTCAACATACTGAAATTTCAAAAATATCATACCACGAAAAATTAGTAAATCGATTATGTGAAGTTTATGTAGAAACGTGATAATTTCCAATTTTTCTGCACTAAATTGAATTCAATTCTCATGCACCATGACCTCAGTAAATTAAATTCACCTCTCTACATCTTTTCATTTAGAAGGCAAAGTGCTACCATTATTGTAAGAGAACAATGCAGTACTCACATTCCTTCTGTTTGCATTCGTAAGTGCTGGAATGTGCATAGAACTCCATCCTCCTCGCTCATGTGTAGATAATTAGGTGTTTCGGGACGTAGAAACGTTACAGTCATCCGTGCTGAAACAGATGGTTTCTTCATAACTCCAATTCTTGGTGAGGTGGAAGTTACGGCATTCGCCACAGGATTGTTGAGATACATAGAATCATGTCTTCTGCGGTATGCTTTTTTTAAGAGAACTTCAGATCTCAACCTCTGGTCCTGACACTCTAAACAGATACATCCCACCAACAAAAAACCAATTTAATAATCAAACAAAACTAAGTCCTGGGATTCTTACATAGGGTTGTTAAATATAAGAAACCAATTGATTATCACCTTTAAGAGCTTACTCATCGAGGGATTTTTGATCTTGTTGGGATATGAACTCCAATCCCGAGTAGGCCCAATAAACAGTAAAGTGAACTGATTCAATAATACCTAAGAAATATCACAATGATATCCTAGACAGTATTACCATTCCACGTAAAATTCCAGGTTAAGCCGGAGGGGTCACACACGGTCCCACTTAAGACCCGACTACCTTAGACAGAAATTATGTGCACGGTGTATTTATCACAACTTCACCAGCAGCAGAACGGCTCCAATCGTGAATGATTGGAACTTGACCTATTGAATCCACCAGAATAATAACCACAGTAAATAATTAACACCGTAAATGCTAGATAGAATAAGCACACCAAGATTTATGTGGAAAACCCCCTAAATAATTGGAGGGAAAAACCACGGACCGAGTTGATAAAATTATCACTATATGTGGATAAATTATTACAACACTCAAATTTCTCATCCACTAGAATATGATCACTATTCTAGTAACTCTCAAATTTTATCACTCTATCTTTCCTCACACCTCTATGTAGATGTGACCCAGAGTACAAAACACCCACTTACTAACTCTATACTCAAATAGTTATTTTTCAGAATAAGCTCTGCTCTTCACTTGTTTTTTTTTTATATTTCTCTCAGCTGTATTTGCAAATGGAGGAACGATGCCTATTTATAAGCAAAAACCCGCATCTTCATCTTGCAAAATCTAACCTTCAGCCGCAATGTTGGAAGCTTGGAATTAATGGTGGCTGCAAATTTCTTCTACACATTACCACGCAACAACAATTGTAATAAATGGTGGTGGTTGGATAACTGTTTGTGTAGAAGTCTCAACCGCAATTGTTGATGGTGGCTAGACCTATCAATTCTCTCTCTCCAGCCCCAACCATCACATACTGGAAGGGGTTTTTAACTTGTGCTCAATAAGAGCCCATCCTGACGAGTTTGGCACAGAACTCAAACATCTCACTGGGAACAACTTTCGTTAGCATGTCCGCAGCGTTTCTATCTGTATGAATCTTCTGCAACTGGAACGTTGACTCATCCACAACAAATCTAAGCCATTGATACCTTACATCGATGTGTTTCGCCCGTGCATAATACAACATAGTGTTCTTGCTTAAGTCTAAAGCACTTTGACTATCGCAATAAACTACGTACTTTTCCTGCTGCATACCCAATTCTTGAAAGAATCTTTTTAATTAAAGCATTTCTTTCCATGTTTTCGTTGTTGCAATGTACTATGCTTCTGTAGTTGATAATGGAACACATTTATACAATCTTGACTGCCATGATATAGTTTCCCTTAGAATTTAAACAGATATCCGAATGTTGATCTTCTTTCATCAAGATCTCTAGCCATGTCTGCATCTGTGTAGCCAACAAGTGCAGACTTTTTTCCTCCAAAAGTCAGACATAACTTTGAGGTTCCTCTTAGGTACCTGAAGATCCACTTGACTGCTTCCCAATGTATCCTCAGGGGATTTGACAAAAATCGACTCACAACGTCAACTGCATGAGCGATATCTGGTGTTGTACACATCATTGCGTACATCAAACTTCTGACCGCCGAAGAATATAGAATATTTGACATATCTCTTCTTTTCTTTTTTGTTGATGAACTTGATTTGTTACTCATCTTGAAGTGAATGGCACGTGGAAAGCTAACTGGTTAGCGTTCTTCATATTAAACCTCTCGAGAATCTGTTCAATATATTTCCCCTGCGATAACCACAACCTGCAGGATTGTCGATCTTGGGTAATCTCCATACCAAGAATTCTCCTTGCAGATCCCAAATCCTTCATGTCAAATGCCTTTGACAAATCACCTTTTAACCTGTTAATCATGCCTGCATCTAGTCCAATGATTAGCATATCATCAACATATAAGAGAAGAATGATAAATTTACCACCAGGGTATCTCTAGACATATACACAAGGATCTCCATCTGTCCTTTTATATCCTTGATCCACCATGAGAGAATCAAACTTCTTATAGCATTTTCATGGGCCTTGTTTCAACCAATACAAGCTCTTCTTCAAGCAACAAATCATGTCCTCATTCTCCTTGACCTTGAAATCCTCTGGTTGTTCAATGTAAATTTCTTCTTTTAGATCCCCATGCAAAGAATGCAGTCTTTACATCAAGCTGTTCCAACTCAAGATTCAAGCTGGCTACAAGACATAGCACAACTCGGATAGAACTCATATCAGGTGAAAATATCTCGTCAAAATCAATATTTTTCTTCTGAGTGAAACATTTGACAACCAGTCGAGCTTTGTACCTGACTAGGTATCCATTATCTTTCTTCAGCTTGTATACCCATTTGTCCTTAAGTGTTCTCTTCCCTTCTGGTAGTTTCATCAGCTCATACGTGTCATTCTTCTATAGAGAATTCATCTTCTCTTGCATGGCATTTATTCAACAATCTTTGTCTCTGCAAGACTATATATCTTGGAAGCTCTCTAGCTTCCCCTAATCAGTAATCAAAATATAATCAGAACTAGGATACCTTGTAGATGGTTGACGATTTCTGGTTGACCTTCTTGCTTGAGGTTCATTCCATTCTGGTGGAATAAGGTTCTCTGGCCTCTCATGCTCAACATCTTCTTCATAATCATCATCTACAATTGTATCTTGATCCTCCATGGCTAGCTCTTCATCTTTCCGTTTTGATTCTGGCATTCATCCTTCTGATTCTGGAATGCTCTTTAGTGTAATTTTACCATGACCATCAATTGTGAATTTTTCACAATCTGTATCTCCCAAGATCTCATTCTTGTGATACAATACATCTCAGTTCCAGATAATTTTCTTTTTCATCGGATCCCATAACCCGAAGCCAAATTCTTCATCTCCATAACCAAGGAAAGTGCAAAGAATTGACTTGTCATCAAGTTTCAATCTCTGCTCATTTGGAACATGCATGAAGACCTTGCAACCAAATACCCTCAGGTGAGATTATGAAATATTTCTACTTGTCCAAACCTTCTTCGGAACATCAAAGTTCAAAAGTACTGAAGGTAGTCAATTGATTAGGTAGACAACAGTGCTAACAGCTTCTTCCCAAAATGGCAATGATAAATTAGCCATTTTGAGCATGGATCTGACTCTCTCAATAATGGTGCGACTCATCCGTTCAGCAACGCCTATGTGCCGAGACGTACCAGGAACCATTTTCTCATGCCTGATACTGTGATCACTGCAGTAATCTCTAAATTTCCTAGAGATATATTCATCTCCATTGTTAGTGCGCAGACACTTCAAGGACATTCCAGTCTCTCTTTCCACCATTGCATGGAACTGCTTGAAGTGTTGGAATACCTGATCCTTCGTGCGCAACAAATATATCCATATTTTCCATGAGAAATCATCAATAAAGGTAAGAATATATTTGTTACCTCCATGAGATTCCACCTCTATGAGACCACATACATTAGAGTGTACCAACTCCAATTTGTTGTCTCTCTGTCTCGAGCTTTTCTGAAATGAAATGCGATGTTACTTCCCAAATAAACAATAATCACAAGGATTTATTTTACCTTTGGCTAATGTTATGAGAGATTTCTTAGCCAACATGTTCAACTTTTTCACCTACATGAACCAGCTATCTGTGCTAGCATTCATTTCTCCCGCACATATCATCGCGTGCGTCTTGTACAATGAGTAACATAATTTTTCTCTCTCCAATACCATTGATCCTCTGGTGAGTTTCCAGTTATTATCACCTATATGATGGTGATAACCTTTCTTGTCCAGCGCACTACCATAAATGAGGTTCAGTCGAAGATCAGGAATATGCCGCACATCTTTGAGTGTTAATGTGCACTCGACACTTGACTTCACGTAGATGTCACCTAGCTCTACTATTTGCGAGACACTATGATTTCCCATTTTAATAGTGCCAAAATTTCCTGATTTGTACGTGGATAAGTATTCACTCTTTGGAAAACAATGGTAAGAAACACCAGAATCTACTATCCACTCGGTATTTGCATCAACAACATGACAATAATATGCGTCATGAGATACTAAAGTTACCTCACCATCTTCTCCTAAGGCAGTAGCAGATGTGTTTTTGTCACTGTCCTCTTATTGGTTTGACTTTCCCTGTTTGAGAAGATAACAATTTCTCTTGAGATGGTCTGTCGTGCCACAATGGTAACATTGTCATTTCTCTCTGGACTTGGATTTGTCCCTGAACTTACCATGACCTTGACCTCTACTCTTGTTCCCACCTATGTTCTATGTGACAAGGGCTTGTGAACTAGTATTGGCACCGTCTCTTCTACGTAGTTCTTCGTTGAGCAATCTATTCTTTATCATTGACATCGATACCACACTATCTGCCTATCTTTCACATCATCTGACTCTGCATCGTCACCTTCAATTGGATTATAGAGATCTTTGCAATTAAGGTAGTCCTCCATTCTGGATTTTCACATTGAATAATTCGAATCCGTCAACTTGATCATTGCCCATTCATTCGCCATACCGAGCTCCTAGATTAGTCTAACCAAGAGCTCTGATACTAGTTGTTGGGATATAAACTCCGATCCCGAGTAGGCCCAATAAACAGTGAAGTGAACCCATTCGGTAATACCCCAGGAAAGATCACAATGATATCCTAGACAGTATTACCATTCCACGTAGAATCTCAGGTTAAGTCGGAGGGTTACACGCGGTCCCACTTAAAACTCGACTACCTTAGACAGAAATTACGTGCACGGTGTATTTATCACAACTACATTAGCATCAGAATGACTCCAGTCATGAATGATTGGAACTTGACCTGTTGAATTCACCATAATAATAACCACAATAAAGAATTAATACCGAAATGTTAGATAGAATAGGCACACGAACATTTACGTGGAAAACCCCCTAAATAATTGAAGGGAAAAACCACTGACCGAGCCGATAAAATTATCACTATATGTGGAGAAATTATTACAACGCTCAAATTTCTCACTCACTAGAATATGATCACAATTCTAGTAACTCTCAATTTTTATCACTCTATATTTCCTCACACCTCTCTATGGATGTGAACCCAGAGTACAAAACACTCACTCACTATCTCTATACTCAAAGAATTATTTTTCAAAAGAAGTTGTGCTCTTCACTTGTTTTTTCTTTTTCCTCGGTTGTATTTGCAAATGGAGGAACGATGCCTGTTTGTAAGCAAAAACTTGCATCTTCATCCTGCAAAATGTTACATTCAGCCGCAATATTGGAAGCTTGGAATTAATGGTGGTTGCAAATTTCTTTTGCACATTACCACGCAACCACAATTGCAATAAATAACGGTGGCCGGATTACTGTTTGTGTAGAAGTCCCAGTCACAATTGTTGATGGTGGTTGGACCCATAAGATCTCCCCACGATTGATTAGATTACCAATTGGGGTCAGCATAATAGAATGAAGGGGACGGCCGTTACGTTGGCAAAGCCAGCTTCTTGGGTTTCGGGTGTTATAACTCCCTCCAATCAGTTCAAAGCCGTATATCAACATTGTTGGTGGAGAATGAATTTCTTGCATAATCTATGGCTATATTTTCATCATATGTGGTCTCAGCCTCACAACTATCTAGTTTTTGAGCTAATACAGGGTAATAAATGAATGTAAAGAAGTCAATACATTCGATTTTGATTCAAAACATCAAAAATTGCTAAATTTTTGACTAAACAAAAGAGTGACAGTCAACCCGAAAACACTAGCTAACAGCAGAACGATTGCATATGACTTGCAGAGAAGAGAAAAGGATATCAGAGAATGAAAAAGAGAATTGAAAGACCGTATTTTTTATAATCCTAGGCTAGGGAAAAAGAATATCTAAGTTGGGATGGAAAAAAATTCTAGAATTTTACATAACTTTTCATAATTTTAGGAATAAGATTACTTTCCTTATATCATTATAATTATACCCAACATAGAAATTTAATAATTAGAAATTAAAATACTTTTCCTTATTTCTTTGTAATTAAACCAAATACAAAAATTTAAAAATTGAGAATCAAATTACTTTTTCTAAGCACAATTCCTGCCAACAAACGGAGCCTATGAGTCCACAACAAAGAAGCCAAATGTAGGCAAAAGCCAAATATTGCTTATTAAGGGCTTTGCGTTAAAACATCATATATGGTTGTCAAGCTCTAGAATTAAGAACATAGAAGTTAGATGTGGATTGTTCCAAATTCTACCGCTTAGAAGTTAGATTTGATCTTCTAAGCTCTATAGCTCATAAGTCATATGTTTAAAGGTCGTTGTGGTTTTTACCTCGGCCCTCGATGGTATTTTGTCTGTCCACTAAGACTTATACTTTTCTTTTTTGTTATAAATTTTATACTTAAATCAGTACTCTTTTCTTTCGCTCGAGTGTTTTAATGGCCTTTAGCTTTAAAGATTTTAAGAAAGTAAGACACGTTGGGAATTCATTAAGGAGACGTACAATCATATATATCGTGTTTGAAACTTGAAAGTAGACTGGTTCAAACTTCAAACTACTGGAAGCATGGAATGGTTAATGAATATTTAATAATAGTCAACAATAATACATCAGTAGCAAAGACTAGCATATTTTGCAATGACCAACTCAAATCAAGGGTAGAAACGTCATTTTCCGCAACTGCAATGCTTATCTACGCGCAAATCGGCAGTGAACCAGATTCCTTCTCGGCTTGGAGGGATCACACGCACACGCACACATTCTTCTCCTTCCTTACTCACTGTTTGATCAGATAGATATTTTTCCCTTTAGCAGAAGCTGAACTGAAACTGAAATTCGTTGGAAACTTCAAAGCGACAGAGGAGCAATTCATCACGGATTTAAAACTGTACCCTTTACTTTCCCTCCATTAATTATCTCCTTCACTAGTCAACTGCAATCACACTACTTTCTCTCTCGCATCATGCTAGAGAACTTATAATTTCTCATAAAAATGATTCTCGTTTTTCTCCAAACAATTCTCCCATTGCTTTTATCAATTTCAATTCTATCCTTGCCCTCTTCCGCGCTCGACATCAATTCCACTTCCTGCAATCGGAACTGCGGCGGAAGTACAGTTCAATACCCATTCGGTTTCTCAGATGGATGTGAAATCAAGCTGAATTGCAGTAGCAACAACTCTACGATCCAAATCGGCCGCTTCGACGTGTACAACGTGACGTCTGATCACATCTTAGTAGGTATTCCGGCGAAATGCGACCGTCCGATCGGCGAATTGAGCCAACTCTTCGGTTCGAACTTCGCCCCGACGTGGCGCAACGGCTTCCTACTGGAGAACTGCAGCTTGCCGATGAATGATTTTGTCGTTCCTCGCAGATTGGTGATGAGCACCATCGGTTTGCGGGACTGCCAAAAGGGGAATGAAAACGATGACAGAATAACTTGTTATTCAGTCGGGTCAAATGATTCCGCTGAGTTTTTGGATTATGAAACTGTGAAGGAAACAGGGAGCTGTCGCTTTCTGTTGTCGTCGATCTTGGTGGAAAATGCCACCCAGAGCTCTTCGATCGCGCTCGATTTTCAGAAGGTGGAGCTCGGTTGGTGGATCAACGGCGGCTGTCACGGCGTTTGTGATCCCAACGCGGACTGCACGAGGGTTCTGTATGAAGGAAAGTGGCGGCATCGTTGCAAGTGTAAACATGGTTACGTCGGAGACGGTTTTCCGGCCGATGGAGTCGGATGCCAGAAAGGTCAGCCTTTGCTCCTTCCCTTCAGTTATTTTTTTTTGTTTTTAAAAGATAAAATTAAATATTTGGATTTATTTCATTTCTTGGTTTTCTTTTTATGGAGCATGCACATTTCATTTGCGTTTCTCTTTGGGGGGAAAACTGAATTTTGACCAATGTGAAATCTGTGCCATTTTAGCTTCGCGTAGGCCGATTTAATGAGAACGGAGTTAAGATTTTTGCCCTTGGTTTAGTAATGCTGGTGAAAGTAGAAATTGTTGACCTGTTTTTTAGCTGTTTTCATTAGACTGAGGGGATTTGGTCAATTTGATTTGATTATAGGAACTAAGCTTGGCATTAGCTGGATGAGAGTTTAGAAGTTCATCTTAGGTATTAGTCGAACAACACGAAGCCGAAGGTACTTACTCCGCTACAACTTGGTAGATGGAGCGAGTGAAGAAACGGACTCAAAAGTTCAGTTTGCTACTTGAAGATTGTAGTTTTAACTTTTAAGTCATTGGCAGGTTCCAAAATGATAGTCTAAGCCTTTCCTCTTTTAGTTCCATGTAGACAACACAGTATTTGGTAAGAGCTCATGCGTTATCAGCTCCTAATTTTATTATCCAATCTTTAACTTTGCTACTGAAAGTAAGAAAAGTCAAATAACAAATATATCTATAAGCTAATCAAGATAAGTCTAATAGATTACTAGTTATCATCACTAAGAAGAATAAAAAAGACAAGGATTATTGGTTACATTATTTCTTAGTGTTGCCACTTGCTAATTAGATAGTCACAAAGTCAACGCTACTACTGTTCCATTCATTTATAACTGCAAGTATGAGAAGATCACATGGTCACCCAACAAATTTGAGAAGGTCTCTGGATATGAAAGTCAGAGGAAAGAGACGATTAACGTATGGTAGTAATCCAGACTTTTCGTTCAAATGTTGTTAGTGAGTGTAGGGATCGACCATCGACTAGCTATTTACTTATGTTTCGGTCTCAGGGAACTTGGATTTTTTCTAGGAGTTACACACTCACAAGGTGACTCAAATCATCGACTTATTGGTTGGAGGGAAATGGTCTTACTAATTAAGTTGGGCTTCGTAGTAGTCTGAAATTTGGATTTAGGGGATTTCTTTTGATGCCGTAAACAGAGATTTTTGTAGGAATAATGCAGAAAAACTATTGATGCATGTTTGATGAGGATCTATTATTATTTTGAGTGATACGATGGATTGATATAAAATATTCAAGCTAATCCACCATTTACTTTAATGGATTGGTTAATTTTACACTTGTTGCATGAAGTTTTGGTGCCATAATTTAGCTCGCTATGTGCAAATGAGAGCTATTTGCTTAATGAAATATGTTACTTTTGTGGGGCTATCTATGTATCTCCAAATCTGAATAAGCCCTTTGTTTGAGACTGAAAAGTTGGCTTGTTGCAAACACAACAGCTGAGCAATAAATCACTAGTGTAGTTGTTAAATGAATTATTTTCATATTGGTTATAAGATTCTTAGGTAAGCATTTCTATAGTTTTGATTATGTGTTGTTTATCAGGAAACTTACTAGTTTAATCGTACTAACTTTTCATCCACGTTGATTTTTTTCATTTTTTTTGTAGAAGTAGGAAACTGCCATGCTACAAGCTTGTCTATCCGATGTGGGGCAACTAAAGTAGGCATTCTTGTTGGAGGTATTTGTTTAACTTATTTTGTGACTTAAATCTGATAGTCATGTGTTTAAGCTACCGTTCTCCACATTGCCTATAGATGATCTTACAATCATCACTGATCCTGTTCAATTTTTTAGGGATTGTTGCTGGAGCTAGTTTGGTGGTGGTTTTAGCAGTGGTCTATTACTGCGTGAAGAATCGCACTACGAGTTTGAAGAACAGATTAAGCGCGAGGCGGCTGATCAGTGAAGCAGCAGGCAACTCGAGTCTGCCCTTGTATCCTTACAAAGATATCGAGAGAGCAACGAACAGCTTCTCTGAGAAGCAAAGACTAGGAACAGGTGCC
>JAYDZE010318159.1:0-18356 GCA_034509125.1 Monilaria moniliformis | reverse complement strand
TTGTTCGTCAAAGCTCATTTTCTATTTAATAGACTGCTTCAAAGTTTCTGTTTCTAGGCTAGGTCCCAATGTTGTTGAGAAATTGGCTTCTGGTCAAAGTATTCCGGTGGGCCTACAATTGTGAGTCATGTGTATCATCTTCGTGCAAATTGTCAAAATCCAAATTTGAATTCGGATCATTGTTCAGCACATTTGCACACAATGTTTCGTTTTCATCATTGATTCCAAATATCTCACACAAAATATTATTGATGTTAGCCATGAACGTTTCTCTAACTCTAAAGGACGTAAGCACTTCACTCACCAATGCATTCATTGTTTGCAATCAAATATTATAATAGAGAAACAACAAATATATAATAATACTTCATTCAAGAATCCATGAAAAAAATACTAATATAAAATATATTACTTCATTTATTGTCTGTATGAATCATATTTGAAATAAGTACCACCAATTAATTGTGAATGTGATACCAATTCCATATATTTTCTAATACTCAAATTGAATAAAATTTTAGGTGTGAAACATACACATGCACGGTTTTAGTAGTTTGTCAAGATCTCATATTGTATATTTAATTGTTTTGGTAATATCTAATACCAAAAGATTTTATTTGCCACCAAAGAAGAAAAATATTTTGTTAATTCATAAAGATTTGCTATAAAGCTCTATATACCATAATTCATAGATTGTATAAATGGAATAAACCATTTATAACTTTCAATTAATATTTACCAAAATATTGTAGAGAGTAATTTAAATGGGAATAATATTACTAATAATAAAATCAGTTTAAATAAAATTGATCCGAATTAATTTAAAATTTAAGGACATTATGTATGTACAATTTATGTAAATTTATCTTTATTCTTTGGAAAATACATAACCCCAACCTTTGCAAGCCTTACTACTTGGAAATTAAGCAACACAATTATACCAGAGAGAGAGAGAACCAAACCAATATGAAGTTTACCCAGATATACAACAAAAGATAACAAAACCACCATATGCAGTTTTATTTGACCAAAGAATATGAATATTAATGATTCAGGCAAATAATATTATAAAATCTAACCTACAATTCGACGATTCATTTTCTTTTCACTACGTAAATCTCACCACAATAACAAGACTAGAAAACTTAACTTATAATACACATCTCTGGAGAGCAGTGGCATCACTCTGTGCCACAGTCGACAGCTTACTTGTGTCGGAATGTACACGACCCATATTCCCCGACTCCCAATAGCATAGATTCTTGTTGAGTTACACCCCAACAAAAAATGTAACCTTGTCCAAGTCTAACTGCAGCATACTTCACTTTCACTATTTCATCTACAATATGTTGAAAGGATGCAACAAGATGGTGCTCTTACAAAACCGGTTTTTTTCCTTCTATTTTTTTTCTCTCCTTTTATAGTAATAGAAAAAATCTATTTTACCTCGATCTCAGCCAAATGGGTTTCCACTGGGTGTACTGAAGTTACTAGAAGCAGGATGAGCTGCTGGGTGTAGTCCACCTGCTTGAGGATTTGGGTTAAGAGAAGCAAAAGCAGAGTCCTCGAGGCCGAAACCAGGAAATCCTTGTTGCCTAGAATAGTTCGATACGTTCCATGAGTATGACAGTGTCTCATTATTTAAAATAGAAAATAAATCATTCACAATAATTTTCAGACTGAAGCAACATTAGCCTAAAACTGTACTACCTTGGTGCCATGCTGCCACCAGCTATTTCATGTCCCATGAATGAACCTGGTTTATGGTTAGATATCAGTAAAAACATACAAATATTATGCAACCATGCTGTTTCAATAAAAGTTTAAAGGAATTGATATGATCGTTTACTTGTAGGATTTGTTGCTGCATATGATGGCACTTGAGCAAGCATTGATGGAGCATATGGAGAGGCTCCATAATTCGGAGTATGCAAATGCCCAGACAGGGTAGCAGTTTTCGGTAAAGCACCTTGTAAGGATGCCATAGAAGGAAACTGCATCACAATGATAAATCAAATATGCAATCAGCATGAGAATAAAACCAAGCTTACTCGACATACTGTTTTAATCTGTTCAGAAACTTCAAACACATAAAAAGTGAGGGAATATAAACCATTCACAAACTCATGTCGGGTGACTTTCCTTGAACAAATAAACAAGCTGCTGACTAACATCATAAATGAAGACAGATAATAGACAATAAATCAGTCTAAGCCATGACAGTAAACTTACTGTTGATGCTTGAACTGGTGAAGGTTCGTTAACATCAAAAGGATTGGTTGATGTTGGCATTGACTGGTAATTTGCTACAGCCTTCAAACAGAAAAATCAAATGTTGCACAAGGTTAATGAACAATGATGTTGGCAAGAGTAAAATATGACTATCATACTTTGCCTCCCTAAGTTCATCATAGCTACCCAGTTCAAAATATAACAGAGGTCATTCAAACTCATCCAATGAGGTAAATCTGTCTCATCCTTTAAAAGTTGATATTGCCAGCCTATGAGTAAATATTTAACCATGAGTAAGTATATAAGCTCAGTTCTATAAATGAACTGTTATTGCAGAAATTTAGTTTTATATGCAATACCCTCCTACTAGCTTGTGTACTTTATTCTGTCTACAGACATTATCACCATTGCACAAAACAAGGCCTGAAGCCTATTTCAAAAGAGTTTGGAGAATTCCATTTATTCCTATCGAACAGGTATCAATTCATAACTGCAAAAGCATTCCTAACCTTTGAGCATAAGTAGTCATGGGTGTCCACATCATTTTTATGTAAACCAGTTATTAATTGCAATTGGCCATCCTTATTTGGGGATCGTCATCCCCTTTGTACTTGCATTAAATTTTTAAGTCATTAGAATTTCTTTTTATCCTATCTCAAAAAAAAGAAAAAGAAAAGGAAGGCCCTTTCAAATTAAGAGTGGTTAATCAACCCAAAATTCTGACGCAAGAGTCAATTGACTTGGCCAAAAATGCAGAACAACATCATAGAGGTATTACATGAAGAGCAAAAGGATAAAACTCGGAATTTAGGTTACCATGGGCGTATTGTAATGCATAGGGACCCTAGCAACATAGGAGGCGCCAGGATACCACCCTGGAACTGGAGATGGATTATAAGAGTAATTCATTGAAAATAGGTCCTCCGGGAGTGCATTTCTTCCACTATGTTTTCCATCAGATGTAGATTCTCCAGAAGCAAGTGCAGGAGCAGGAGCTATTTCAGCCTGACCCACTTGTGCAATAGAAGCACCAGGAGGCCCATAGGCATTTTGCATAAGTGGATTCCATGACTTTTGGAATCCCGGGGAGAGATTAGTTACTCCTGAGGAACACAAAATATAGAAAGGAAATAAAATCTCTGGCACAGGGCATACCTTGTTGAGTGAAGATCCACCAGAAACAGGCTGTTGAATGCCTCCAGGGAACAGAAGTTGTTGTTGAGGATTCATGGTAGGCCACTGTCCTCCAGTGGGAGCATTTGTAGGTGCAGAGCCAAAGGATGAAACAGAAGCAATAGCAGTGGGAATGACAGATGGTGGAGCAGTATTTCCGAAGGATGGTCCAAACGATGAGCCTTGTACACCAGTGGAACTGAAAGAAGATGATGTTCCTGGAGGGGCAAAGGGACCAGATGAGGAAGCTGGAACTGACAACCCAGTCAGTAGAGATTCCACAGAGTCTGAAGCTGGAGTGGTTGTTTTAACATCGGGCACAGAATCAAAAATTGCCCAGTCATTACTGCTAGGTTGTTGGACAGTAACTGTTGGAGGTGGTTCAGGAACGGCATCAAAATCAATAAATGAAGCCTCCACTTTTATCTCAGATGGATTCGCATCTGATGATGCTAAGCTACTGGAGGATGCAGTTCTCTGCAAGAGAAATATTTGCCACTTATATTATTTGATGAGAATAGTTAATCAAGTATAGTACGCATTGCGATACCAATAGTAACAACCTCGCCTCTCCTTCACTAGCTTATTAAATAGATGCTGCTTTGCATGACTAAACATGTAAAACTATGAAAATTTTACAAATGGAAAAACAAGATTTTACTGCAGCAGCTGATAAGCAAGAAGATATGACCAAATGAATATGATCTGCTTCATTGTCACTCTGTGTGTGTGGGGTGGGGGTGGGGGGTCACAAAACACATCTTAGAAGCGAAACTTCTCACCTGTGTAGGTGGGCGACCATCATTTGATCTCCCACCAGTGGCTTTTGGAGGTTCGATAACTCGAAGTGGAGATACATTATCTCCTAATATATCTCTAACAGGACGGACCACAGGAGGACTGGATATGTCCGAATCCTTTCGATGATCAGGGGACCTAATTTCAAGCTTAGAGCCTTCTTCTGACCTCCTTCCATTTCCAAATCTATCCTCTCGTCTCCAGTCATTAACTACTTCTCGGGCAGGACTTTTTCTAAAATCACTACTACGCTGATTGTCTTGATCATATGATGGACTTCTTCCACCCGAACTAGACCTATCACCATAGCGACGCTCGAATGAATCCTCATAAGGAGGACTCCGACTACCCTGATAGTTGTCTACCCTCCTATTTCCATTGAAATCCTCAGTTTCTCCCTGCATAAAGGCAGACAATAATAAGGTTGTGAGCCATCTTTGTAATACTCCGAGATACCCTATAAGATGGTTTATACGAGCATGTGCTACTTATTAAACAACTATCACAGTAATGGAGACTTTATAATGAAAAGGGGCATAATATATACCATCTTTGCCCTTGGAGGTTTTTCCACATTCTTCTCACCAGTATATCTTCTGTCTACATAGACATGCTTGATGAAATCACGTAGTCTGTCTATATTGCTGCAAGAAAAACACGTAAATCAGAATATTCAAACCATTAAAGAAATAAAATATTTTCGAGTGTAGAACTCTATAGCATCATATTTCTTAGTGTTACCTGCCATCAGGGAGAGAATTACGCTGAGGATCCCATTCCTTCAAATAAATTTCTCTACCACTCTACCGGGAAAAGAATGGTTTGAGCATGAGTACTGAAACATGCTTAAACAAATGAAAGAAATGTAGGCTTTAAAGGGAAACAGTTTCTAGTACCGCATTTCCTCCTCCTTGAAGAGCACTAACTTCTTGTGGAGTAAATTTCGCCATAGATACTGACTTCACTCTGTGCGTGAACTCCCGACTAAAAGTATTTTGAAAATTAATAAGTGAACAGAAACATCGATGCTTTCAAATCCTAGAAGGTTGTTATGTAATAAAATATGTAAAACAATCAATTCATCTATTTTGAAAAATGGCGAACAAGCGCTAGGACTAAAATAGAGATTCCAAGAGTAAATATTCAGCCGCGAAAACCTTCTCTGCATCTTAAAATGACTTACTGTATCCCACTGCAGGTTGTACAGACAAATGTCCAGAAGCTGGTACATACATATTGGGGCCCCTAATAGGAAGCAAAGAAACAGTTAGCCACATCTCTTGAAAAGCCTTGCCATTTGAGCATGAAATAGGGGCAAAGCAAAGTTGATAAAAATTATCTAAAAGTTCAAAACTAATAGCCTTCGCAAAAAAAAATGAAAAAGAAAATCTTTAATCATCAAACTAATCTCAAGCATGTGAACAGTGATACAAAACAGAAACATGCTATGGAGGCCATTAACATGGAGGAGCATGAGTACACAAATCTCAAGCACATGAACAGTGATTAAAAAGTAATAACATGCTATGGGGACTATAAACTTAGGGGAGCATGAGTATTAAGTACCTTGTCCAATTACAAAA
Source organism: Monilaria moniliformis (assembly GCA_034509125.1). Lineage (NCBI taxonomy): Eukaryota > Viridiplantae > Streptophyta > Magnoliopsida > Caryophyllales > Aizoaceae > Monilaria > Monilaria moniliformis. The sequence goes on along the minus strand of JAYDZE010318159.1, from coordinate 12,570 downwards.
AACCATGCATTAACACTATTTTTTTAATTATGAACCCTATATTGAGCCTATGTTATAGAAATTTAGCTGAAATCCTAATAAATACAAAGTTTTGCATCTGCTTCTAGTAACTGAGTTTGATGATGAAATTAATAAAGCATTTTCATAACTGGCAATCTTGCATCCAATCATGAGTACTGAAGTCTAAGTACCACGAATGAAAATGGATATTCATAAGTAAAGCACCATTTCATAATCAGCAATGCATTAACATCTACACATAAAATATTGAACCATATAGTCATGTGTCAGAATATAACTCAAATCATGATATATCATGCAGAAAGAAAGTGACACTACTGCCTAATGATAATTACAGCTCATGCACTATTAGAATGAGGAAATTTCATGCTTAACATTGTTGTTTTCATTTAGGTTAAGGCCCACATAAATTGTGCAGATAATTGATGTTCATGATCCAAGGCACCCTCCTGTGAGCATTCATTTTGTTTTCAGATAAAGAGTTGCCAGTATTTTATCATAAAGAAAAAATTTGGTATCAGCAGCCAAAATTAATCAGTTGACCTTTTATGGAAGACACTCAAACAACACACTGGACTTAAGCAGAGATGTTTATCTGATTTATTCAACTCTTAATAGTGATGCATAATGAGTTTCAACTAAATAAGCTTGCAATCTCTTTTCTCAATTTTAAATCATTGCAATAGCTGTTTCACATTCAAAGGTCAGGGCATCTTTCCTCTTCCCTTTATGTGGTATAATAATTTCTTTAACTTAGATTGAAATACTGCTATAAATTAATTTGCAAATTGCAGCGTATACATAGATGTTTTAGGTGGATTCAAGAAAACAATAGGATCAACCATAACTGCATCGCTGGTACGCAACAGAATGATATGTATATTAATCCCTTAGGATTCTGCTCCTGTCATGAATATTTAAGATATCTGGAGTTAGCTTGGGTAACAGGAGTGATAATCATATCCAATTCTCTGCTGTTAGAAACACATAGAGATAGGAAGTTGAAATTTTCTAAAATATAGGAGACTCTCATGTAGATTAATGTCATGGTTTCTGGGGAGTCAGATGATACATAGTAGATGATTACAAGTTTTAAAACTACAACTAAAATGACAAGGCCCTGCCTTCTAAGGAAATAACCAAGTTTAATGAAATTAATAAACAAACAGAACACTACTATCCAGGTATACTTTTTTGGAACTGATGACATACTTTAACACCATTACAAAGGATAAATCATCAATATTTCTGGACACAGTAAAAGTCCTATTATTTACAAGCGCTGAGATATTTTGACAGCAATGTATATTTTCCATTAGTCTGCAAACCAAAGAGAAGAGAATAGCAGCCTATTTTATTGATCACTGCGGACATCACATTTTCCAATAATTAAGCATTGTATGTTCAGATAAAAGTTCAATTCGGAACTTCAAACATCATTGCTAGTCAGTCTAAGAAATCAGCAAAATTAGAATAGCTCACATTACAAACTTCCAAGTTCCCTCCCTTCAGATGATGCATTTAAGATTTGTATTAGGGATACCAGAATATTATCATTGCAAGTTGGCCCTATACCATGAAGCGTGAGATTAAGCTCTATGGTTACCCAATTCCTAATGTGCCAGTATAAAAGTGATCCAAATAACTCTTGAGTAAGTGACGCATCATATTAGGTGTGATTCGATAGCCGGAGCATAAAAAAGCCATGGCAACCAAATTAAGGCAATTTATTCGACAAAGCAGCAATCAAGAAGGAATTCAGCATAATACCAAGCTGTTGCAGTTAATACACCGGCGATTCTCGGGAAGCTTTAGAAGATTCCGTATAATTCTCTCATTCTTCTCGTCATCCTTCCTGTTCGCCATTTCAATACCAATAGAATAAACCTCAACACTTTTTCCCCCAATTCGTTCACTGCATAAAAGCAACTACACGATCAGCACAAACCGAAAACCACAAAAATCGTTAACTAAACACAGAAACTTCAAACTCTGACACGATCAGATCTGGCAAATGGAACTATTCAAAGTTGAATTGCCGGCAAAACAACGGCAGAACAACGGCAAAATCGAAGCAGAATAAATAAATGAGCGAACCTGATCGGTGAAGCGCAATTTCATAAATCAATGAAGGAGGACGGATCTCGCGTCTATCCTTTACAGCTCAACTTTACCAAAGAGTAGAGAGAGAGAGAGAGGAGTGAGAAGAGAGAGAAAGACAGCGCCCTTTTGCTGTAGAAAACGTAGGAAAAAACGTAGAAAAAGAACGTGGAGAGAGAATATTTAATGCGAGGAAGTGAACGAATGAGAGATTTAGGGGAGAGAGAGGCAGTCCAGACATAGGCTGCTCCGCGCATTGACTGTTAGAAAACTCAGGTCTAACATGACTGCTCGTCCAGAGTCTCCAGACCTGTCACTTTAATTTCTGAATAATATAAATTATTGCAAAATAATATTTGACAAAATCAAATAAATGAAATTACTTCAATTTCGTGGGTTAGATTAATGTGATTATCTAGATAAAACTATATGGACATATAGTTACTTAAAAGAGCACGTGCTTGCCTGAATGAACGTAAATGAAACACGCTACAATGATTAACTATGCCCTTCTACTTAATTGATTTATTTGTTTTTAGGGCTATAGATATTTATTTTATTTTCTGTTTTAACTTCTATAACCCTCTTAGTAATTTAAGTTAATCGTCATAACATAACAAGAAGTTGCTAAACTGCTAATCAGCCTCATTCTCTCATTGCATTCGTGCAAAATGCTTAATGAAAATGAGTGATAAAAAAATAAAACTCTCATAATTAAATAAGTTAATAAGCATTTTTTTTAGAAGTATAAATTTTATATACCATTTATCTTTAGGGATTGTTTGATAGACCTTATTAGGCTCAACAGTGATAAAGTGTTTGGTAGCTATGATAAAACTTAACTCAGCCCGTCGGGCCGAGCAAATTTAATCGTGACCCGCTCCATTTTTGTCAAAAACAGCACCGTTTGGTGCAATTTCTTCTTGTAGCTAATCGCACCATTTTGGTGCGATAAAATTTTATTTGGCCTAGTTTCCTAGTTCTGCCCTCTCTCTCTCTCTCTCTCTCTCTACTCTCTCTCTTTCTCTATCCTGTTGAGGCAGTCCATAGTTGCCCCAATCGCCGGCGGTAGTGCATGTGTCCGGTGGTAGTGGCGGCCGCTGCACAGTCGCCTTCCTCTATGGCCGACGAACAATTGCATTTCTCCATGGCCACCGCACAGTCGCCTTTCTCTATGGCCGACGAACAGTCTTCTTTCTCCACGGACGCCACACAATCGCATTTCTCTATGGCCGACGAACAGTAGCCTTTCTTCACGGCCTACACATAGTCTTCTTTCTCTATGGCCGACAAACAGTCTCATTTCTCCACGGTCGACGCACACTCGCATTTCTTCATGACGGTTGTGCATGTGTCCGACGGTAGTGGATTTCTGTGTTATCCTCCGATTGGGGCAGATGTGAGACGGTAATGGGTTTCTGTGTTACCCTTCGATTTGTGGCAGATTTGAGGCGATGATGATGTTGGTTTTCAAAATCTGCGCATCTACCCCCAAAAAATAAGGTTCAAATTGTTTGACAGATTCATATTGTTCGAATTTGGTTTTTGGGCTGATTTTATGTTCGATGTTTGTGAGGGCGATGAAGATTTTGTGTTAGATTTCTGAGCCATTTCTAGCAATTCATTCTTTTGGTGTTCGATTTTGGTAAATTTGGTTTATTTTGTATTTGATTTTTTGGTGAATTTTTTGTGTTCAATTTTGGCTGTGTTGATTATTTTGCTTAATTTTTTGTGTTCGATTTTGGTGAATTTTGTAATGATTTCTTCGGTATTTTTTGTGCATTTTTTGTGTGTTTGGTTCTTCTATGTTTTGTTGTGTTGATTTCTTCACCAGAAAATGTGAGTTTTTCTTCCGTGTTTCGTCGTCGACAGTAAAGGAAAAGGAAGAAGTTGTTCGCATTTTCTTGATTAATTAAAATTAATTATGTGTTAAATAATTGATTTTGAGTGAACATAATTTAGTCAGATCCATAATAATAATTAATTACTCATTAAACTAACATTAATTAATATTATAATCTTAATTTGTCATCAGTAATATTGGTCTTTAGAAAGCTTGATTGATATTAATCAATAATCATCAATTACTATTAATCGGCAATCATTTTTTTGTCAAAAAAAATTCATCAATAATTTAATTGGAAATTACAAATTGTTCAATACAGATGTTAATACATATTGACAGTAAGGGTATTTTCGTAATTTCACATCTTCTCTACAAAACAATCTGAATTGTTATCTTATCTACCAAACAAGCGTATAAAAATCTTATCTTGATCACTATCTAACTGTGGCACATGTCTCTTATCTCGAGTTAACTATCATGTTATATTCTATCTGGGCTATCAAACGAGCCTTTAAAAGATTAAATTATCCCTCCACATGAGTGAAAAAGTTGATGATATTGATATATCTTATTTTTAGATTTTTAAAATTATTTCCGACCCTCTTCTTAATAAAAATACCAACAAAAAAAAAGGAATTAAAGGTCTAGAAAGAGGGTAAAATTGAAGAAAAAAAACAGAGTTAAAATCAGAAAGAGAACACCCGGAACTTTGATGTAAAGAGACTAAAACTATCGGAGGAGGCTACCTTTGTGATTCTAAGACGTAAACAAGGTATGACAAATCATTACGATGTTGCGAAATTTGATTTTTTCAAACTAATCTTAAGCCTATAATGGCTTCCACCATGGCCCATGATCGCTGCACCCACAACTTTTTTTGTAAAAAAAAAAAAAAAAAAGAGAGAGAAATTTGAACCTATTTCTAAATTGTCTTTAAAACTTCAAACAACTTCATTTGATTTAGTGTAAGAAGGGTTGCTCATGCCATTAAATGTAACATAAAAAAAAATCACAACACCTTATACTACTAATTAGTAACAACCACATCATAAACGCTAAAAAAAATCACAACAAAAAGCTCTTGACATTAAAGATGATTTTTTGAAAAAAAATAATCCGAAAAAGACACCCAAAACATCACTTGTTTAGGCTAAAACCGTCAGAAGAGGATGCACGCTTGTTTTTTAGACGTAAACAAGATATGGAAAAATAATTACGATGTTGAGAAATTTGATTTTTTCAAACTGTTCTTAAGCCCACAATGGTGTTGGTATTCTTAAGCCTATGTTGCGACATATTTTGCGTGAAATTTGTGTATAATTATAGATATTAGGTTAAATAGGTTTAATTATACGATAATAGCTTGCCTAATAGCATAGTTTAGGAGCAAAATATTGTAGTGTTGAAACCATGATCATGGGCCATGTTGTAATCACCGACGACGACAACCACCATGGTCCACGATGGCTTCCACCGGGGTTCACAATGTGTGCACCACCGAGGCCCATGGTTGCTACACAATCGTGAGTGTGGCAGAAAAACCATAATGTTCATTCTATTTGTTTGCTAGTTGATTTATTCTACTCTCTGATGGCGAGACAACATATCTTGATATATCACGGTGATCATTGGGACCAATCAACATATGTAGAAGAGTTTATGGTTTTCTCTACATGGGTGGACAACTTGAGTCGAGATAATCTCATGCATTTTATTAAAGATGCATTATGCGGTGGAAATGATACAGATTATTTTCTTTTCTATTACATACATATGGACGACGGGAGACAAGTTATGATGTGATCATGAGTGATCCACATCAAGCGTGGCATCAAGAGACGGACCCGTTGGTGGATATCAGGATACCTAGGACAAGAGCAATGACAAGAAGGATGAATGATGCATTAAACTACTTGATCTGAAGGCTTATAATGCAAGACGAGTCCAAGGTTGAGGGACGTCCTGTTTGGAAGACATTGCTCAAAGCAAATGAGCCACTCAGAGAAACCGCACGCGGCACACAGATCATTTGTCAACCTTCCCAAGAGACACGGTCCGTGTGGGAGTTCGGAATGGACAACACAACCAGCCGTAGGTGTCAAACGGTCTATGTGGGAGTATACATTGTCCCACATGGTCCATTTGCGGAGACGACCTTCGCCAGGTCATAGCCTCCAAACAGTCCGTTTGGGAGGCTCGTCTCTCCCATACGAACGTTTGTCAGCATGCTTTCAGTATCTTGACTTTCGTCCCTTGTACTTGTTTTTCCCTCTTTTGCACTCTCTTTTCCAACAAACTCTAGTATTATTTGGAAAAGATATTATGATTTTATTTCTTTTGTTTGAACATGTCCAACACCCTTTTGTCTCTTTTAAAAAGGGTTCGGCTTTCCATTTTTTTTAACTTAGACATGAATGAATATTGAAAACCTCCATGAGAGTTTGCTCCCTTTTGGTAGAGCTTTATCCTTGAATTACATCCTTGTGTATGGTTGCATTGGTTACTTGCTATTCAATGTAAAATTTTAGTGTTTGCAAGATTGTGGAACTTTACAAGAGATTGTCCTAATGAAAGTAGCCAATGATCGTCTCCATTGTTTTGGTTGAGGTTCTTGGCCCTAGGAATGTTTCTTGTTCACAAACACTTCTCTATCTCCTTAAACCCTCCATTTTTTTCCTATTGGCTCAACTTTTTGTGGGTTGAATCCAACCTATCCTTTTCCTTCTTTTGTTTGGGGTTTTTGCAAGGGCAAATTCTGGGAGTTTCTATGATTTCATGGTAGATTCACATCAAGTTAATGCTTTGCTAGAAAGTGATATCGAGTTACATTGAATGCTAGTGGAACAAAAAATGGATTCGGAGATTTATGTCATTAAGATATGCAATCAATCTTCCCCAAGAGTGAATGTGAGAGAAAACAACTTAGGACTAAAGCACGATGATATGCATCAGAGCATGCCACCTGAAGATGATGCATGAAATTTCTATGAAGAAGATGAGGGGAATAACTTTGAAGACAAGGGAAGATAAGAGACATAGAGATGTGATTGATATTATGACTTCAGAGTTCTTTACTTGGGTTCGACAGCCGCCATAAATTGATAGGGTTTTTGGGCACCGAAACTTCTCATTAGACCTGCAGGCTAGCCGTGAGAGGCATGCTGGAGGTTATGATGATGTACACCACACACAACAAAATTGGTATATCATGTTGCCTGATTTTAACACTGCATTGCCACTAGGTTGAGTCAAGTTGTCTCCACCAGCTATTGGCATACTCATGAAGGGGGCCACATTTCGATCTAAGCATGCCTTCAAGATGGTTGTAGGCATGTATCATATGTTGAACATATTAAAGTATGTCACTAATCGTTCCGACGGTGATGGTTTGGTGTATCTTTGCAAGCAAGGTACGATTTCTCTTTCAAATTGTGTGTTGTTCAGGGTACATGTATTTAGAAAATTACTAAGTTGATGTTAAAGCACAACTGTTCCTCGAACTTTGATCGTACAACTGCAAGAAATGTAACTGCTAAAGTTGTTGCTACGTTCTTTGCTCGTAGATTGGTGAATGAGGGGGTAATTTTGAAACCGAATAATATGATAGCAGAAATACGCAGATCTACGGTATTGACATGACCTATGAATTCACTTTGAAGGAACTTAGTGATAAAGACAACGTATGGCGGAATTGATATGTCGTATCAAATGCCCTCATTATATCTATATTTGTTGTCAACACAATTCGGGGATGATTTATGATATGTAGATAATGAGAGAAGTGCTTCGTTACATGTTTGTTACTCTCAAACAGTGTATCCGTGCATTCAAGAGCTCTCTTCAGTCGGTGATTGTGGAGGATGAGACTCACCTCAAGAGAATGAATAAATGTGTTTGTCACCGTCACAGTTGACAAAAACAAACAGTTTTTTCTCCTTGCTGTTGTTATTGGTCCGGTAAAGAATAATAAGGCGAGGACTTGGTTTCTTTTTAATCTGCACAAGTATTACAATCCACCTAAATATTTGGTTTTTGTATCCGACCAACTTAAGAGCATCCTAGATACTATTTAGTCTATCTATCCGAATACAACACATGTTTTGTGCTATTATCATCTGTAGAAGAATTTATCTTGATACAAATCTCATGTTGCAACGATTAACATTGTCAAGTTCTTCTTGATCAGTTAATCTCATGTCGACTTCCTCTGTGGGCAAAGCCTCATCCTCTAGTTTTCTCTACACTTCGGGCAATGCCTTACTACTTCTCAATGTCACAACGTTGACTTGAGCTTTATTGATCTCAACTTGGGCTGGGAGTTCTCATTTCTTTTTCTCCATGCGGGCAATGACTTTGGCAACATGCGACAGTTGGGCATTAATGTTGGTCATTTTTCCCCTTGTTTCCAGCCTTAGTTTCTCAAACTCCAGTTGGATTTTGACATTCTCTGTTGCTAGTTTTCGACCCGATCTCTCAGAAAATCTATCGATTGTGGTTACGATAAGGAGGTATGTACGACTGTTGTTGTTGATATTGTTGAGGTGCATTCTGATAGTGGTTATTGTCGTACCTATAATTCTCGTGGTACCTCCACTCCACCCAGGTTTATAGCCTTGTGAGTTTGGATCGATCTTCTTCCTTGAACCAAGATGAACATTGGTCAGTAATGTGTGTAGTGGCATAACACACTTCGCATCATTTTACTGCCTTCTTTGATACTGCTCCTGCAAATGCATTCATGTTGTTCATTAATTTCTTCATTGTATTGCAGAATCTTTCGATCTTGTCATCTCACGGTATGGGCAAAGAATTTCTATGCCCATCACCTTCATCCCTAGCTTCCTCAGCCATTTGCAATAGCAACTTGAAAGCTTATTGTGGATCGATCCCCCACATGCAGCGCTCACCAGGTTCTTCTCTGTTGGCCTCATTCCAGATACAAAGTATTGTATGAGGTATTGATCAGGAATTCTATGCTGCAAACATTTGGCCAATTGCACTACCACTAGGGTTTGTCTCTTTACCTCTCGACGTGCTGTCCTTCTTGCCTTCACAGTTATCTCAAGCTCTAATCATATAGAAATGGTCTGTAATCTCCTGTGAGGTTATGTTAGAGCATACAAGAGTAGAGACTTCTCTCCCAAAGATAAAATACTAGATATAAACTCCACGACAATAGTGTTAATTTTAACGTGGTTGTCGTCAGCACACGCAAAATAAATTTCCAGCCTATGCCCATAGATGTATAGATAGAGGTAAGAATATGATCGATCCACATGTAATTGATTAGTTCTTCATTCTTGTCTCCCATGTGTTACCAAAAGTTTGAGGGTTGTGGTCACAGTTACTATGTTGGGCAATACGCAAAAAAATTAATTATTGAAACTAAACTAAAAGATTGATCAAATAAAAATAGTAACATGACATGGAACCAACTAATTAAATATGAATACTCACTAAATCATTGGTGCAAAAGTTTTTACAACATGTTAATATCATCAACTATGGTCAAAGAATGTTGGAGTCCTGTTTTTAAGCATCACGCCCCCAACGAACCCCTCCCTTATCTATCTATATGAATTAGAGCTATTACTCCCTACTCTAAGCAACACACTTGGTCCTAGAATAATCGTCCAATGTACTGCACTGAGAACATTCCAACTAGATAGACTCAAAAAGGAATTCTTTCGCATGCCCCGTCGACATACACATTCTGCCTATTTTAGTCAATCTACCTTAAACTCGAACAAGGATCATATACCTTATTGGTTTGACTTATTGGCAATCTAGCTTCCCTAAGTGGTTAGTGGTCAGTTAATTACTCGGTTCAGACCAGTTCATTTTAAAATCAGACCTAACACTTCGAGAACACGTACATACAGTTATAATTGCCCATATTAGACCTCATGAATTTATAGATTCATATTTAATACGTTGTTGCCTAGACCAGACTTATAAACTTAGTTAGATATAATTTAAATAATAAGAATACATATATATATATATATATATATATAGAAAACATAATTGAATTGGAAGAACTTATGGAAATAAATTATAGAGTATCTAGGGCAACACGTGCTAACAAAAATATAAACGAAACTAAAAGTGGTTTGCCCGCAAAACTTGTTTTGTTACTCACAATTACTCAAAATTAAAAGAACAAAGCAGAAGTAAATTGTAATCTATGGGGGGTGAATCCTTGCATTTGGCCTTCAGCCATGCACCTTGTATAAGCATCGTGTCTTGGGCTTCTGAAGAGCACAATCCATTGGAGTAGGCTCGGAGCTAGGGTTGGCTGGAACGACTATTTCATTCTTTCTCGGTTGCGCTCAGATCTCACTCTGATCTTTAATAGATTTGTCGTGATCCGCATCTTGTGAATAAGGAAGTTTTGCTTTCCTTCCTTATCGACTTCTTCGGATACTCCATTGCCTACGACGCCTCTCTCTCTTCTTCAACTCATCTTATGTTTTGTCTCTCTGCTCAACAGCCCTCGTATGCCCAAGTCTTGATTATATGTGGTATATTGAACTGAGAGATGTTAGCTACTATGTTCTGCCTGGAGTCTCCCGTAGGGGTGCACATTGCCTCTAATTCAACACTTTGTCTCTTCTGCTGAATGCACACCTACATTGCCTAAATGGTACATGCTCTGTCCAAAGCGACCATGTTGCCCAAATTATTCTCTCAGATACAGAAAAACACAAAAGGCATAAGAAAATACTCGATCTAGAAACCTTAAACAAACATAAAATCGAGCACGAAATTGAGCTCGTCATGGCTCACTCACCACGATGGTGGCAGTGGCACCATCGAGTAAGCACCATGGCCACGAATGAGCCATGTGTGGCGATGTTTATATGGCCACAATGGTGTTGTCGTGAGTGAGACACTATCTTAAGTGAGCCATCATATTGAGTGAGCCACCATCGTGGTGAGTGAGCCATCATTGTGAGTGAGTGTTCGTGAGACATCATCTTGAGTTAGTCGTCATGGTGAGTGAGTCGCCATCGTGAGTGAGTGATCGTTAGCAAGACACCATCGTGGTGAGTGAGCCATCATGAGTTGGCTCACTCACGGTCACTCATTCAATGGTGGCTCACTCACCACGATGGCTCACTTACGATGGTTGCTCACTCACCTCTCACTCACCTTAATGACTCACTTACGATGGTATCTCATGATGGTGACTCATTCATGACACCACCATCATGGCCATATAAACATTGCCACACATAGCTCTTTTATTGCTACTCATGACCACCCAACAACAATTTCAAACCCCCACAACTTCAAAATCATCATATTACAACTATAAATTATACTCATACTAACACAAAATTCGAACTTAACTAAGCATGAATTCCAATTTAAATTTCGAGTGTTAGGTAGGTATCTAACCGCAAGCTGCGGTCCGAAGACGTATTGTTCGTCGGAGAACGATGATGTCGCCACCTCACGCTTGCCTGAACCGTCATCACTCTTGGTGCCTCTACTACTCATCTCACTGGTCGTGGAGAGGTGCAACGATCATGGGTGTTGGTGGTGTCGGATTGAAGAAATTATCGAGAGAGGGGAGACGATCGTGGGAAAGGAGACTGATTTTGTGGGTATCAATTTTTTTTTCTAGGATTTAATCTTGAAGATTTTGTGGGAACCGATCCATTATCTTTATTATTAAAACAAGAATATTTTTATTTGATTTATCTATTTCTTTAAGTGGTGAGCCATTAAAGGACTATTGTAGTCTTTTGAACCAAAATAATATACAAAACTTATACCTTTATGGAATATGATATATAATTTTTTTGTATTTTTGTCCAGCACTCCCAAATGCTTACCCTAAATGGGCTTAGATTATTTCTTACAAAATTATAATAGAGTTGTTGTAGCCATCCTAATTAATGAGTGAGTGTAATATCTCAAAAATATATATAGAATGAAACTACAAAATTATAGTCATAGAGTTCAATAATCTATCTGAAAACTTAGCTAACTACAAACGATTATATTAATGCATAAAATGTTAGATTTTTTTTAAAATTTGAGGGTGTGTTCTCTTTGGTTGCAAATTTATTATAAAAAAATAAGGGATAAGAAATTGTAAGAAAATTTTATCACATTTTAGTAGTTTCCATCTTTTTTATCTCATGTTTTTTGGATGGAAAAAAGTTATTGAGATAAATTTGCATCGAAAATAGTTTCACATCATTACCTCATGATAATATTATCACAAATTAAATGAAGAGAGAAAATAGGCTACTACGAAAAAAAATGTATTGCTAGGGGAAAATAATGTACCCCTATCAAACATATTAAAAGAGTATGTAAAGAGCGAAAATACATGTTTTTCATTGTTTTCGTTCAAGTAGAACACATTATGATGTGATTTGTGGATGTACCTTATGAAATTTGAGATGAGTGTTTTTAAACTACATTTTATCCCGCATATTTCAGAAAAATATATAAAAGGTATGCTTAGGCACAATATAATCAACCTAATTGTTTGATTAGGCCACCACCCTCGTTTAGCTGAAAATGATATTTGCTAGCTGATTAGAAGTCATATACCTCTATAGAGGTGATGTGTGTGTGTGTGT
>JAYDZE010318048.1:0-18358 GCA_034509125.1 Monilaria moniliformis | reverse complement strand
CATACTTAGTAAGTTAATATTTAGTTTTCTTATATGTTCTCTTCTTATTTCTATGTAGTTTTAGCCACCATCGAAAATATTACTGAGGCGAGCACTGCACAGAGTCAGAGTGACCCACACCCATGATGATTGATGGATAATGGATGATGATGTTTGATTTGTATTATTTCGTTGCTAGTTTGTTTCGAACTTTTAGTATGAAGTTATTATGGTCCATGGATAATGATGATGGATAATGATTAAGATTGATGATTTTTTTTCCATATGAATATGATGGATGATGAATGATGATTGAATTGATTAATGGTGATTGATGATTGGAATTTTGTTGTTGGTGTTTTTTTGTTTAAAAAAAACAGGTGGAAGGAAAGTTAAATAAACTAAGGGGATATTTTCATTTTTTTGTATTGATGTAATTTCATAAATTAAATTTGGTTTTGTGATGATGGAGCTTTGAGAGAAATTTAATTTCTCAATCACTTGGTATTTGAAAATATAATTGACCAATGACCATAAAAAATTATATATAAGTGAAAACCTTATAATACAAATTATACAATGATTAATTAATGATTTGATGTAGATTATCAAATCTAAACATCTATGATACAGCCCAAAAAATATTTTGCTTTTGATTAAAATAATAATTACAACAATTAATTCCAAAAAAAATAATCGGGAAATCTGGTACCCGACTGGCCGGGTACGGGTACCCATTTCGGGTATGCGGGTACCCGACAGCGATTGCAGGTCGGGTATCGGGTGTAATGTTTTCGGATGTTTCGGGTGCGGGTACCCGCGGGTACCCGATTGTCCAGCCCTAATGTTTGCTTTGATCCTTCTTTAATGCAGGTGAGAAGGCAGCTATATGAGAGAGAAATCTGTATCCAGCTAGGGGATGCCATGAGAGTGACGGCTATTGCAGTGAGAGATGTTGATTTATCTTTTTCTAGTAGTAGAATTTTAGTATTGAACAATGTTTTGCTTGTACTTTCGTTTAGAAGGAATATAATTTTTGTTTCTAAACTAGTTTCTGATGAATATTCGATTTCATTTAATGATGCTTTCATTATTGAGAAATGTGGTTCATTTATCTGTCGTGGTACTATGCAAAATAATTTATATACTATAGTAAATACAAAACCCACACATTTAATTGAGTCTAGTAACACATCAACTTCCTTTTGAAATAGGAAGTCTCCTTCTTTTACAATGAATGAAACATACTTATGACACTTAAGACTTGGCCATGCCAATCCTAGGAGGATCCAAAGGTTGGTGGATCAAGGTCCACTTAAGGATCTAACTGTAGAGTCTTTCTCAATCTGCAAATCCTATTTGTAAGACAAGATGACCAAGAGACCTTTTAAGGTCAAGTGGCACAGGGCTAATGAAGTACTTAAACTCGTTCATTCTGATTTGTGTGGTCCAATGTCAACTCAAGCTAAATGTGGCTTTCAGTACTTCATCACATTTATTGATGATTACTCAAAAGAAGGGTTTGTCTATTTGATGCGCCACAAGTCAGAATCCTTTGAAAAATTTGAAGAATTCAGAGCACTTGTGGAGACGCTTCATGACAGACAATCAAGTGTCTACAGTCTGACCATGGAGGCGAGTACTTTAGTAGTGAGTTTTTGAACTACCTATCAGAAGTGGGAATACAATCCCAACTGACTGCGCCTGGCACACCTTAGCTGAACGGCGTAGCTGAAAGAAGGAATCCAACACTGCTAGAGATGGTTCGATCAATGATGAGTTTTCCTCAATTACCCATTTCATTTTTGGGATATGCGCTGGAAACAACAGCCTACACTTTAAACAACTTACCATCAAAATTTGTACAAACAACACCACATAAGTTGTGGACTGGATGAAAGTCCAGTCTAGGACATCTTAGAGTGTGAGGTTGTCCAATACATGTGTTGGGGAAAGATCCAAGTAAATTGAAATCACGTACTGAGGTCTGTTTGCTTGTAGGATATCCCAAAAGAACGAAGGGATATGAGTTCTATAGTCTTCATGATAAGAAGGTATATGTTAGCACGAATTGCAGATTCTGAGAAGAAGACTATGTTAAGAACCATAAATCCAGCAATATGGTTGCTCTTGAGGAACTAAAAGGAACTGCAGTACCCACTATTCAAGAAAACATAAACAATGCACCAAATCCAACAAGTATTGTATCTCCAATTGTGGAACCTGACAGATTCATTGGTCTAGGTGAGTCTTAAGACTCAGTCCTTGACCTAGATGAGTCCGACCCCTGGAACTACAAGGAAGCTATAGAGGATCCAAATAGTCACTCATGGGAAGAAGCGATGGAATTCGAACTACAATCAATGATAGATAAGGATGTTTACGACCTTAGTATCCTACCCAAAGGCTGTAAAGCGATCAAGAGCAAATGGGTATACAAGAGTAAACGAGAACATGATGGGAATGTGAAATTATTCAAGGCATGACTAGCGGCATATTGTTATAGGCAGATGGAAGGTATCGATTATGATTACACCTTCTCGCTGTAGCTATGATTAAGTCGATCATAGTCCTACTGTCTGTTGCAGCCTACATGGATTGAGAAGTATGGCAGATGGACGCCACGACAACTTTAATTAATGAGAGTCATGAGGAGACCATCTATATCGAACAATCCGAAGACTATGTAGTCAAGGGGAAGGAATACATGGTTTGGAAGCTTAAGAAGTCCATTTATGGACTCAAGCAAACATCCAGATCATGAAATATATGTTTCGATGAAACTATCCAGTCCATGAATTTGAGCAGTGCCCTAATGAAAGCTGTGTATACAAAAAGATTGATGGTGGAAATATAACTTTCTTGGTACTCTATGTTGATGACATTCTATTGAATTGGAAACAACAAGAAGATGCTATTAAATGTAAAAGGGTGGTTGTATACTCAATTCGAGATGAAGGATATGAGAGAAGCTGGACACATTCTCGGAATCAAGGTTATCTGTGATCACCGAAAAAGAATGTTGTGCCTATCCCAAAAATCTACATCTGCACTATGCTTAGATGCTTTAGCATGCAAAATTCAAATAAAGGGTTTCTGCCATTTCAGAATGGAATTACCTTATCTCAGGATATGTGTCCTAAGACACCCAGTGAGATTGAGGAGATGAGACAAATTCCATATGCTTCGGCAGTTGGAAGTCTTATGTATGCTATGATGTGTATTAGACGTGATATCTGCGTTGCCATAGGCATGGTAGCTATATATCAGTCTAACCCTAGCCAAGAACACTGGACTGCGGTAAAGAATATACTCAAGTACCTGAAGATGACTAAAAATAATATACTAGTTTACCACGCAGCCGAGTCATGCCCTTTAGGTTATACCGATTCAGATTTCCAAGCTGATTGAGATTCGAGGAAACTACGTCTTGCTATGTGTTCACCTTAGGAGGTGGAGCTGTGAAATGGAGGAGTGTGAAGTAGAAATGCATCGCAGACTCCACCATGGAAGCTGAATATGTATCTATTTTAGAAGCTGCTAAAGAAGCTGTGTGGCTCAAGAGCTTCCTAATAGATCTAAACATGATTCCGAGTATGACACAGAGTATCACAATTTATTGTGACAACTCAGGTGCAATTGCAAACTCTAGGGAACCATGGGCCTACAAGGGTAATAAACACATAGAGAGGAAGTATCATATCATAAGATATATAGTGCACAGATGAAAAATTGAGGTGACTATGATTGCATCAGAGGACAACCTGACAGAACCTTTCACTAAGAGCATAACTGGCACGACATTCAGCTGTCATGTGGAAGCGACGGGAGTCAGATGCGTCAAAGGCCTAGACCCGCTTTCAGTATAAGTAGGAGATATGCAGTAGTGTATACTTCAAAACATGATTTGATTATAAGTGGGAGATTGTTATAGTATATACTGAAAAGCATGTTTCAAGCTATTTGTGTATTTGTAAACCTTATTTCCCAATTTATGAGAATAATTTCATTTTGTCACATTGGTTTGTAATTTCATGTTAAGTTGTTTTACAAACACTTATGATTGAGCAAACGCGTCTACGTCTTCTGCATTGTAAACTGAATGGTGATGATGTCACCATTAAAGGTCTCTCAATGAGTGTCTTGGAGAAGAAAATTAAGTTTCACAACCTAGATAGACTTGGACGATCTATTGTAAAAGGTTGCAGTGTCAGTCCAAAGTTTACTAACCTTGGTAAACAAATGACACTAGTGTGGTATAACACTGAATGGAATCACGTTGAGATAAGTCTTTCTTGTTGATTACTGAAGACGATGTCTCAGTGATTATTTATTTCTTAATATTTGTACATAACATTGAGCATACAATATTAATTATGCACTGCTTTGATTTATCAAAAGGTGTAGGTTTTTCGTAACCCAAGAATCCTGATATATTGGACAATGGTAATTAATGTCTAGTGGTGCTAGAATTGTTATTGCATTGAATCGTATAGTGTGAGAGTCTAGGTTGATAATATCTCCAAAAGGAGTTCATAAAAGACTTTATTATACAGAAGCCCGACCGACTTGAAATTTATTCCAAAGTGTAATAAACAAAGTTTTCGAACTAGGTTACTCTTGGTAAAAGATATTAATTAATTAAAGCCAGCAACAAGCTTAAATTAATTAATGGATATTATAATTTTAAACACGAGAAATAAATTAATTAAGAAGGAAGCCCAAATTATTCATAATTTGGATTTTAACGGATAGATCAATATTAATTTTTATAGTGGTACAAATTAATATTTTATTGGGTTTGAATTAAATTATGGCTCAATTTAATTAGTAAAAGTACAATAGAGGGACACGGTCCAAATTTTCTTGAATTCATAACCTAGCTCATACATATTTAATAAATAAGAGAGAAGAAGAAAAAAATTTATAATTCACTCAAGTTCCCTACTGCAGTTCTCTCTGTAGTATTTTATTTTCTTCTTATTTTCTAGTCCTATAGATTTGATAGCTATTGTCCACACCAATATTCAAATCTAGAATTAATAATAGATTAGAAGATATAGGGTTGTTATCAAGATCTATAGGTTAGGGGACAAATCTAGAATTGGGAATAGGTTAAAAGATTTAAGTTAGAAGATTTTGGGGGTTGATATCATTTATGGTTGATATCAAGATCCACACGTGGAAAACGCGAGCAATTTTCCGATCTTTGGAGATCAAACCTCAGTAAGTATTCCATGTATAGAATTTAAATTCTAAATTGCATGCTCTGTTTACGTTCTAGATAGCAGATCTGAAAATAAATTTGTGTAATTTAATTTTTTTATATTAACCTGTATGATTCTGAGTATGAAATTTCCTTCATTGGAATTAAACCTCCATCACTTGACAATGTCTTTGTTCGTCGGAATTACCAATGGGAGATTGTAAGAAAATTTTCGTATATCAAAGACAAAAATGGCTAATGTTCGAATCCTGAATTTCGAAAACAAGTAAATCGAAATAGCAAAAACTTTTCGATTCTTTTCTGAAACTTTCATCAAGTTTAGCTAAACAACGGCAATAATCCAGACAAATGTGCGACAAAATTTCTCCATTCTCTAGAAATTTTCAAAGAGATTGGAGTTTATGAACCCAATAAATTTGCAATCAAACAACTGTTATCTAAATCCATAAACACTGATTTAGTTTCACTTTGTTGGAATTTTGCAGCCAAACAATTGGATAAGGCAGAAGGTTCACGCAAATAATTACAAAGTTTTCGCCAACTAAAACGTTCGACAAAACTTAATCAATTAAATCTGTCGAACATGAATTCTGAATTCATAACCGTATAGGTCTCGATTATGTATATTAAGAATCAACCATAATGGTAAGTAAGTATTCTCTAATCTCACAAAATCATATGTAGTAGCTCTGATACCACTTGTTAGATTAAACTGAATATCTACGACGATAATGTGAGATCATAAAACGATAAACTTGAATGCGAAAGCGTATCTCGATTCGTGAGAAATATTGCATGAAATCGTTATGATCTTTCAAACGATTAGTTACACTCTTAGAATCGTTCTATTTGAAAAAAATACAGAATGTAGAGTACGTAATCTCATTTGGGGACCATAATCGTACTTATATAATAACAAGTTTTCTTTATTTTCAATTTTGTCCCTCAACAAATTGAAAATCACCATATGCTATACCATATGCTATCTACACTATAAATTCATAATCATTTTAATACTCCTTAGACCCATAACTTTAAATATTAATTGATCACATTAATCAGATCTCTTAAAAACAGCTATACACATTTAATTTGACATATGTTAGCTCAATATTAAAATATTTCAATAAGAAAATAGACGTATAAGCTCCACCGGGAGTTTGGGACAAGGGAAATAGGAGAGCTTCAGTTTAGTGGAGAGATTTATATTATTGGTTCAATGATAACATCTCTAAGACAACCGGGGAAGGGGATAGGACGAGCTTTTCGCAGGAAAGATGGGTAACAATTTGGGTTTGAGATTACATTAAGCGAGTGATAAAGACATAGCAATATAGCGTATCAATGACAAATGAAAGTTGGTGGAAAATGAATGGGAGAGGGAGAGGGAGAGGGAGTGGGAGGCAAAAAACAGAAGAATTACTATGTTAAAATAATAGTGTAAAATTACTTCCCAACTTTATGTAATACCATATTTTAAAAGAATATCTTTATATTTTACATTAAACATCATATTAATTGGTGGATTTAATTGTCTAACAACGCGTAGCCATTAAATTCAAATTTCAGAGTAGTATATTGTATCAAAAAATAGCATTTTTTGGATTTTTTTTCTTCAGAATATTGTTGTAAGTAAAACAAATAATTTCAACAATTCCTGGTTGACCAAGTACTTACTCTCTCTTTCTCTAATATTTTAATTTTATTTTTGCTCGCTCAGTGGCTCAAGAGTAGCGACTAAAGCTCCAAGGCAAAATGCGTGCCATCACCAACTGTTCCTTCCTTATCCACTACCGCCATCCCTCCGCTGCCGCCGCCTTCCTCCGCTCTATCCGCCACCCTCTGCCCCTCGCCATTCCATCTTTTCTCAAAGTTAAAGCTCTGTCCACTTCCGCCTCCTACGCTGAACTAGATAATGCTCGAACCGGTCGATCCAGCTCCCTCGCTTCCCCTCCGCCTTCTTCTGATTTCACACAGAAAGTCGACGTTAATCCGCCCAAGGGAACTCGAGATTTCCCTCCTGAAGAAATGCGGCTGCGCACTTGGCTGTTTCAGAATTTCAGGGAGGTCATTCGCCAAAATTTTGAAAACTGAGTCATTTGGTTTACTATGTTATGCACTGTTTGGAATAAATTAACGCTTTGGCATAACTTTACCTGAAGATATTGGTGGTGCGATTCTCCGTTCTGCAATAGTGAAGGCTTTTGAGTCATTTTATCAAAGTATGTAGTCTCAAATGTGCGAGGATTGTTGAATATTTTAGGTATCGCAATTATTTGGTTTTGAAGAGGTCGACTTTCCCGTTCTCGAGTCTGAGGCACTGTTTGTGAGGAAAGCTGGGGAGGAAATCAAAGACCAGGTTCGTCTCGTTTTTAGTTTGATGAGATATTGATTCATATGCTATTTTCTTTCCGTATCAGCTCGGTGAAGTCGATTGGCTCAATAAATATTTCATTTTAATGTCGAGTTAAAAGGTGATAAGATGATGTGCAACTAGACACGGGTTTATCGGCAACTTCGATCGTGGAATGGGAGACTTGAGTGCGGTAATAGTCATGTGATGATGATCTTACCTGGGGTTGTTAGAGTAAAAAGCGAAGAAGGTTTGTACTTGTTTGGATAGTACGAATTGAATGGAAATGAAAAGTACTTTGATATAGAAAAGATAGCTCCTTCACATATGAAGGCCTCAGCTACTGCAATGGCCGTTCTTTACAATGATAATTCAAAGGTCATAATCCTCTTCTAACCTCCAAGGATTATATATAGGTCCTAACAAGGGAAACAATTATTTATTCAATGTAGTAGATAATTAAGAGCTGCATTTGTTGATACTGCTAGTAACTGCTGCCCCCACTAACACCACTTTATAGCCACCAGAATGCTTTTTGAAAGCAACTGTTACAGACAACAGTTACAGCCAACAATTACTCCCCACTACTCTTCCCACTTCTTCCACCATTTTGCACGTCTTCTACTAACTCCAACCCTTCAATTCTATTGTAATCAACCATCTTCCTGCCTCTTTGATAACCAACGATGGTTGCGTATCAACTCGCCACCCCTCGGAAACAGCCTTGTCCTCAAGGCTGAAATCAGGAAACTGCCCCCAAAAGTCGCTTTGATCCATCTAATAAACTTCTTCTTCCGCCAAGCCACACCATCTGACCAAAACTTGAGGAACTTGCTGCCCTTGGCGAGTGATTATCTTGCAGCCAATAACCATCTCTAGTAAAAACGGAGGATCCATGGCCGCCAACTAGTGGGGTAAACTTGTCTCAGCAACCTGCGCTCCTATTGCTTTTTTGAGCAAGGAAACGTGAAACAGCGGGTGCACTTTGGAGCCGTCTGACAAACGAAGGCAGTACGCCATAGCCTCAATTCGTTGCAATACTTCAAATGGACTAAAGAATCGTGGTGCTAATTTGCGGATTCCTTGTTTGATTTGAACAACGTGGACCGGTGGTAGGGATGAAACTTTAAATAAACAAACTCTCCAACATCAAATTGCATGTCCCATTGGTGTTTGTTAGCCGCCTTAAACATTTGTTGTTGTGCACGAGCTAAGTGAAACCGAAGCTGCTCTAGAACTTCATCTTGCGTGGGCGGTGTCTCCAAAACCGACTCTATCCTTACTTCCCCGGGCAAAAAAATTGACTGTATCCTTACTTCCCCGGGCAAAAACTGATGCAAGGTGGGACGCGATCGTCCGTAGAATAAAATTTAGGGACCTAATTGGAGAGAGCTGGAACAACTAACCTTCCTTTGTAGAATAAAATTCCATGCACTAATGTATAGTGCTTAACCGTCTCCTCCCCCTTCTCGGATGTTGATTTCATTTTGGCCAGTGTATCGTCTTTATCAATTTGGCCTTGAACAAATTTCCTATCTTGCCAATGGGGACGAGAAACAGCTGCATATTCCAGCACCTCATCATGCCGAGACAACGCGTCGGCCGCCCAATTAAGAGTTCCCTCTTTTCTTTCGATGGAAAAATTGTACCACAGTAACTTGCTTCGCCAATTTTGTTGAGCTGACGTGAGTAAAGGTTGCGAGAGGAGCTGTCGTAAACTCCTTTGGTCCGTCCGGACGGTAAAGTGGCGCCCCAACAAATAAGGTTTCCAATGTTGGATAGCCAACACAAGCGCCATTAGTTCTTTTTCGTACACCGACTTCGTGGGGGCTTGGTTGGAGATCTGCTTATTAAAGAATGCTATATGTTTACCTTACATAAGGACAGCCCCAACACCTTGTCCCGAAGCATCACACTCGACTACAAATTCTTGCAATTGCATGTTTGAGTTCATTAAAAGCTTTCTGAGCATTGGAAGTTCACGTCCAAGAGAATGAAACTTCCTTCTTCAACAATGCGGTTAATGGTACCACAATTTGGCCGTATCCTTTAATAAATCGATGGTAATATCCCGTCAATCCCAAAAGTCGTCTCACACCGCGAACACTCCTTGGCACGGCCGCTGCATCACGGCCTCCACTTTTGAAGGATCCATTCCTCACCCCGCGTACTTGACATCTTCTCGCCCCATCACGCATTTCTTTGGGTTGATACAAGCCGGTGATTGCTAAGCACCTGGAAGACTTCCCGTAGATGCACCAAATGGTCTTCCCATGTTGCACTGTAGATTAAGATTCCTTAAAAATTACGAAGAATATGGGCAAAAAATACGTTCATGAGACTTTGAAAGATGGCCGGTGCATTAGTGAGACCAAACGGCATAACGAAGAACTCATAATGGCCGAAATGAGTTAGGGACGCCGTTTTGTGAACGTCTGATTTGGCCACGCAAATATGATGATAACCTGCTTTAAGGTCTAGGTCTAGCTTGCTAAACCATCTCGTGCTGTACAACTCATCAAGCAATTCTTGTATCACGGGTATGGGATACTTTTCGGGAATGATTTGTTTGTTTAATTATCGGTAACCCACACAAAATCTCCAAGACCCATCTTTCTTGCCCACGAGAAGTACTGTACTGGAAAATGGGCTTACACTTGGCTGAATAATCCCCGTGGGCAACATTTCTGCAACAAAACGCTTCATTTTATCTTTTTGAATACGATTATAGCGATATGGCCTTACTGGCACCGGTGACGCTCCTGTTTACTGGTTGATTTGATGATCTGTGCATCGTTGAGGAGGCAATATAGTTGAGCTGGTATCAGTGCGACGCTCCTGTTTACTGGTTGATTTGATGATCTGTGCATCGTTGAGGAGGCAATATAGTTGAGCTGGTATCAGTGCTGGAAATTCCGCCATCACTCGCTCGATGTCGCTCCGTCTCCCGGCTGACAAGCTAGAATCGCCGGCCCGTGGGATACTTCCCCCTCGTCAGTTTCCATGGTCCATATTAACCAATACTCATCGAATGCGTCAAGGAAACGAAGATCCTGCGTAGTGCATGCCCGACGAGCTAACGTCAGATCGTCCTATAGTCTTACCACTTGATCACGCTTCTTGAACTCCATCGTCAAAGCTTGCCAATTAGACTTGATCTCGCCCAGTTGGGCTAGCCAGAGACTCCCAATATGATGTCAATGTTGTTTAAGGGAAACACATAACAACCAATCGAACATTCACGAGAATCTAAATGGAGAGGTAAATCTAAACATACGTCGCCGGTGCGAACCTTGGAGCCATCCCTTAGAGTAACCGTGAACTTCTCGGTCGACATCACCTCCAACTTTAGGTTGCGCGCAGCTGCCTCGGTGATGAAACAGTGGCTCGCTTCACTGTTTACCATCACCTTCACTCGACGTTCCCCAATATAGCCAAATAATTTCATCGTTTGAAATCCATCGAGGCCATTCGAGGATAATTCCGACAATTGCAGTTGTTGTAGGGTTGTTTCGTCAACAACATCCTGGAATTCTTCCTCCATTTCCCCTCGTCGTCCCCTACTAACACTTGGAGGGTTCGCGGCGGACAACGGTGCATTGGTTCTTCATTGGAAATACTTCGAAAAGGACGAGGGTTGCGCGGTGAAAAAGGTGTTGTCGATGGAGAGTTTATTCTTGAACCTACGGTCGCCGTAGGGACTTGTCGCCTGCCGTGGAAAAGACGGTGCTCGAGGTTGTGGAAGCGCGGCTAGCCGGTTGATGTATTTAAAGGGCGTCAGCATAGCTTGCGATTTGAGGGTCCTTGATTTGCATTCTTATACTGGGTTTAAGACCTCCTAAAAAAAATCCCACGTGCTGTTGGTCCATAGTTGCGCCACACGACTTTCAAAAGTCGCCATATAGACATCAAGGGATCCCACCTGGGTGGTGGTATGCAGAGCCTCATAGGCGTTCAAAGCGGAGCTTGTTCCAAACCGGATTTGAAGTTCCCGTGCAAAGTCCTCCCACGTGATCAAAGGTGATCAAACGCAAAAGAATTTGAACCCAGGCCATTGCTGGCCCGAATAAGGCAATGAGGGCCACCTGTACTTTGCGCTCCACCGGCGTATTATAAAAGAGGAAGTACTGATTTGCTCTTGCGATCCAAGATAGCACGTCGGTTCCGTCGAAGTTTGGTAATTCCATTGTTTGCTGTAATGATAACTGATTGTTCCCCCGCCTGCCGTTGCCCGTCAATTGGAACTCTCCGGAGATTCTGGACCGCGAAAAGTTGTGAGAATTTGTCGAAGGCGCTCGAACTCATCGCGTATTTGGGCTTTGATTGTCGTCAAGCGACTGTTCTGTTCGCCTAGTTGAGTGTTTTGTTCCTCTAACGCTTTCTCTAACGCCTCGACACGAGCCTCCTTTCGTGTCGTCATCTTCTATCCACGTTCACTGCACCAAATGTTAGAGTAAAAAGCGATGAATGTTTGTACTTGTTTGGATAGTACGAATTGAATGGAAATGAATAAAGTACTTTGATATAGAAAAGATAGCTCCGTCACATATGAAGGCAACAGTTACTCCCCACAACTGTTCCCACTTCTTCCACCATCTTGCACGTCTTCTACTAACTCCAACCCTTTAATTCTATTGTAACCAACCACCTTCCAGCTGCCTCTTTGGTACACCAACAATGGTTGCGTATCGGGGGTGGTTTTGAAGTTTTTCCGAAATTAAAATTTGTTAGGAACCTGAAATGCACTATAAAGATTTCGAGATCTCAAGATGACATTTGTATGACAGAGTTCGTAAGTTTATCACCAGGTTACTTACAATATTCTTTCTTTTTCTATGGATGAAGCTTTATTGCTTTGAGGATCGGGGCAACCGTAGAGTAGCATTAAGACCAGAACTCACTCCTTCTCTGGCGAGGCTAGTGCTGCAGAAAGGGTAAGTTGTTGACATCATATATCTCATCTCTCACTATATTCAGTAACTTAAGGACCTCTGTAGTTCCAGACATTCTTCTCCACAAATACTTGGAATGTGCTCGAAATAGTAATTATTTTTTGGCAAATGTTGTATCCAGCTGAAGTACAGATGCCAGATTTTGATCTCCGTGTTTTTTTTTTCTGTCCAGAAAATCTGTATCCCTTCCGGTAAAATGGTTTGCCATTGGACAATGCTGGCGGTATGAGCGAATGACCAGGGGACGCCGTCGTGAGCATTACCAATGGAACATGGATATTATTGGTGTACCTAATGTTACAGTAAGTTAACTAATTCTTGTGTGTTCCTCATAGCTTTTTTGGTTGCCACATTACTTTGAGTAGATCCACATTTAAGCCATGTGGAACCTATGGCCAATTAAGAGTGCAGATTATTTGCTCTGTCACTTACGACCACTGTAAGGGAGTTATCAATCTTTTCTCAAATTGTAGCCTGCACCAAGACAAAATTTTCATCTTAGTTTTAATTGAGACAGTTTTGAACTTAATTTTGAACTTTAAACACATTATCTAGTCTGGAAATATTTGGAGTTGGCTTATAGGGATTCAGATTTACTTAGCTGTTATGGAGTTAGCATACGAGGGCTTTTTTTCCTGGTCATTTTTCTGATCAAGATTGTTGACCTTGAAGGAGGACATTTGTCGAGAAAATTTGGCTGTGCTTGAATCTTTAAATCTTCATGATCAATATTTGAACTTGACTGGTTTCAAACTATAGTAACCTGAATATGTGATGAGCAGTATCACTATCTTCTATTTCGTCGCATGTCTAGTTTCTCAGTCTCATCCAATCCCAAGTCAGAGCTCTATGATTAAAAAATATATTCTTCCTAAATTTTTTGTAGCGGTTATGGTACCTACTCACAAGCTTTTAAAATTGTACATTGGATGATTTGATAGAAGAGAAAGCAAGAGGAAGAGCCAGTGATAGTAGTCACTCTGTATACATAGTAAATATGTATACATACACACATTATCATCCAGAGTTTTACATGGTAACTATTGTCTTTGTGTTTATATTGTTTCTGAATGATCCATTCACTATCAGGCTGAGGCAGAGCTGATTTCATCCATTGTTACATTTTTCAAACGCATTGGAATTACAACATCAGATGTTGGGTTTAAAGTTTCGAGTCGGAAGGTATGAAGGTAGATGTTTTTTCATTTAGATATATACTCGAAGTCCAAGATATTGGAAATTGGAATTTATATGATTCTTTTTTCCCCTTTCCCTTTTTACTTTTGGTTGGGTTAGGGAGAAGGGGTGGGGGGGAGGTATTACCATGGGGATTGGTTTATTGAAACTAAATCGCTTATTTGCTACCAAGGCCCGAGGATGAGGATTTTCCAGCTAACTTTTAGTTCATAGTTTGTGATTCAGACTTCAGAGATTAATTTAAAACCTTTCCATCCAGAGTGGATGTAATATATCATTACCAATAGAAATTTTGTGCAGTTTTTTATATTTTTTGCACTGACGATTTGCCTTATATTATTGTTATTCTGACATTTTGCAGGTTTTGCAAGAAGTGCTCGGACGCTACTCAGTACCAGAGAGCTTATTTGGCAGGGTTTGTGTAACAATAGACAAGGTCAGTTTGATAATGAAATGGTTATGGGTATGCGCACACATTTAATAATTTTCCACAAACACTTTTGCATCTTTTTTCGATCCGCCTTTCTCACGCTAAGTTAAATATTATATTCTCTGATCCGTCTTGTTACGTGTTTCTTTAGTTGTTTTTTTTGTTCTAAACAGTTGGAGAATGACATCAAGAATGAGCTCAGGGCTGCTGAGTTACCTGAGCAGGCGGTCGAAGAGCTACTACAAATCCTTACAGTGAAATCATTGGAAGAGTTAGAAGGTAGTATCTTAGACATGATAATGTGAAATTTTTTATCGCATTCGCATCATAGAAATTTTGAGATTGATGTTTGATCATCCAATTCTGAGGCTGCTAAGAAAAGAGAAAAGGGCTTACTATATATTGAGTTAGGAAAGCTGGAACTGGAAATGTTGAAGTTCGGTAGACCAGTGCGATTATGGTTTATTTCTTCAGTATGTTGATATCAGTCTTGTCTTTGGCAAGACTTCCAATGGTGACAAATTGAAGTTGACAAAAACTTACTTGTCAAGTTTGGGACTGACAACCGAAATAAACCTGTTAAACCTGAGACAAATTGAGACATTGGTGCTATTTTCCGCTATCTATGTAGAAATTGCAATCTTAATATTTTGTTTTCTTATGCATCATTACAGAGAAACTAGGCTCTTCAGTTGAGGCCCTTGCTGAGTTAAAGCAACTATTCTCGCTTGCTGAAAAATATGGTTA
Organism: Monilaria moniliformis; assembly: GCA_034509125.1. Classification (NCBI taxonomy): domain Eukaryota; kingdom Viridiplantae; phylum Streptophyta; class Magnoliopsida; order Caryophyllales; family Aizoaceae; genus Monilaria; species Monilaria moniliformis. Next base: position 3,473 of record JAYDZE010318048.1, on the reverse strand, counting down.
TTCCGAGTGGATCCACTTTGATGCATCCATTGTCCGTGGCCTAGCCTACTATACTGGAATTGTTTTTGAGGTATAGATAGATTATAGTAAATCTGTCAATATGTTTTAATGGCTGAATTGATTTCCATAAGTAGTTGGAAACTGTCTAAATAAAGACACCCTCAACTTATTAATCTCATCTAAGGCTATAAATGTTATATGAAGTAGAGATGATGTAATTTAGCAACTCTAGATTTAGGATCTGAAACAAGTGACTACAGACTTGAATTGAAGTGATCCCAGTGAAAACAATATGTTAGCATTCTTGCACATATGAATCCACCATCTGATCCTTTTCTAAGTATGACTCTTATAGGTTAGAGGGAAGTTTTAGTCTCTAAACAATATACCTCATACTGCTGGGTAGGAAGCATATTTCTGATACATTACCACTGCAGGTTCTATCAAAACTACCAAAAACCAGAGTTAAAGCATAGAGGACTCTGCTTGAAAATTAGTGGCTTGAACAAGTGTGGAATTTTGTACTATGGCCGTTCTAATTTCTAGTATGAACCATGAACCATGAACCATGAACCATCTAGGGTCTAGTCTCGTATGAATGGCACATGTTCAATGTATCAGTTTATTAAGAACATAGCCATATAATTATATACTGTCACCCTCCCTTTCCTTCATTTGCAATCCCTCTTCCTCTCCTGCACATGAATGATGCACGGATAGCACATCTATGATGACTATATCGAACCTTTTAAGTAAGCAGTATAAATGAATGTCTATATTATAATTACTAGTGAATCTAGATTTTTTTGGGGGGTTTCAATACCATGGTTCTCTTTACAGGGATTTGATCGAGAAGGAAAGCTGAGAGCTATTTGTGGCGGTGGACGATATGACAGGCTACTCTCCACTTTTGGAGGTGAAGATGTCCCAGCTTGTGGGTTTGGATTTGGGGATGCAGTTATTATAGAAGTGAGTACAATTTATTCCATCTCCTCTTGCAGATTAGGATTTTTGGCATCAGCTTTCAACTGCCACTATACAACTGCATTCCCTTCAACCAACCCTTTCTTCTATAACCATCTAAAGGATCTTTCTTGATTTCGTGATCCCCACCCAACATTATATTCCTTGCAGCTGCTAAAAGATAGGGGACTTCTTCCAGAACTTAGCCCCCAGGTTCAGAATGTTGTCTGCTCGTTGGGTCAGGATCTACAGGGCGCAGCTTCTCTAGTTGCTGCTAGACTCAGGGAAAAGGGCCAAACCGTCGACTTGGTTTTGGAGAACAAGCAACTTAAATGGTGAGTGTATTTTTGCTCCAAGTATCTGATAAATCAAAAGAAAAAATCTACGAATGCTTATGCCCTCATGACATATGCACCAAAACCTGTTAATTAAGATATCCCATGTTCTTTTAATCTTAATTCTTGCCTCTAACATGACAGGGCGTTTAAAAGGGCAGCAAGAGTGAATGCCCAGAGACTGATAATAGTGGGAAGTTCTGAGTGGGAAAAGGGCATGGTTGGTGTCAAAATTCTTTCATCTGGTGAACAGTATGAGATCAAAGTTGATGAACTAGAATGACAGTTATACGTTTTAATATATTTTCTAGAAATAAATAGGTTTAACAGTTATTACTAATTTTTATTTTCCTTTTTTTTATACTAATACTTTTAGTGGCCTATTCATTTATGTCTACTTTTAGCCATTACAGTTCAATATACCTCATTACTTTCTTGATCTATATTCAGTGTGCATGATAAACTGAAAGTCAGATATTCCCAGTGTTCAAAATATAATTTTTATCCATGAATGTTGGTTCCTGTAATTTTGTATTCTACATGTGCATCATTTCTGGGTAAAGACAGATTGGACATTGCTGAAATATGTACATAAATAAAAAGTTAGTTTGAATATGAAAGTGATAAAGCCTAACACACATCCTAACTAGGTCAAGCCATCATCTCACACACCATAATTAGACAAAATTCTATGAATAACGAAACAAAAAACACAAATCTTCTTGCACTAGTGGTTTCTTGATTTTGATTAGTATTGGTCGTCTTCTGAGAAGACTTTGAATTGTGGGATTCTAGTTTGTACTCTTGCATCAGCCATTGAGTTTTCCTTTTGTTTTCATGATATGCGAGGGGTGTTTTATGGCCAATGGTACGTCCAGTTGCGCCCTTGATAGGTTTGGGTGCTTGGGTTGGCTTCCAATATCCCTTCTTCGATTTTACACTCCTATCAGTCTTCGATATTACACTCCTATCAGTCTTCGATTTCCCAAGCTTCTTAATCTTCGTATAGAAGTACATCTTCTCATCTCCGTGATTTTCAGCCAAAGCTGCAGATTAAGATCATGCATATACGTTATTAATTGATATGCTATATATCTTAATATTTGCAAATAAAGGAAAAATAATATCAACAATTAATTATATATGTTTCAACTATACCCCTTGCAACCTATTCAAAAAGGCAAAGACTCGTTACATCCGAATTGTATGATGCGTGGATCACAATGAACATTCACCAATTCCAATTAGGGTTTAATAATCATGATATTTTAATCTAATTAGAGTTTATTTAATTAGGAGGTGTGCACCGCAATTAATGTACCTCATTAAAGAACCTTTTTTAAATGAAATTTAAACGTAAGCATGTACACAGTTGATTGAAAAACTCACGTATATGAAAAGATGCATGTAGCTAGGTGTGTATATGATATGTACCTGAAAGTTGATGCGGCTCGTAGTCGTAGATATCTGCATTAGTGATGGGGCTTCCTGGCTGGGAACAGTCATTAACAAACCGAGGTCTTAGGTAATGCACCACCACTTCTTCGTCGGTCGGCCGGAATTTAATTCCCGGCATAAGTCTCCGCCCCCAATCTCCGCCGTATTCAAGAGGGGGAAAGTTTCCGGCATCGACGTCGAGGCTTGGATAGTCTTCTAGAGAGAGAAAGTGGTCGCCGTACGACGGCAGCACAATGTCGTCGTCATATGGCAGATATGACGGCAATGGATGAAGCACAATGTAGTCGAATTGCGGATGTGGCGGCATCGGAGGAAGCAGAAAGTCGTCGAATTGCGGATATGGCGGCACCGGAGAAGAAAGCGGAGGAGAAGGAAACTCCATAATTAATTTGGGTTGATGATTTTAGTATATGTTAATGTGTTTAGGGGGCGTTTGGTTCTTATGTTAGGATTAGGGGTGATAACCGGTCCGGTTCCGGTTAACCGGAACCGGATATCCGGTACCGAATTTACCGAAATTTTAGGAATCGGAACCGGAACCGGATAAATTATCCGGTTCCGCTTCCGATTCCGGTTCGGTACTGGTTCTCCCAGTTTACCGGTTATGGAACCGGTTTTCATAAAAAAATTCATTTTTTTTAAGTCTAATACAATTTTTGACCAACGAAAACATTCATATCAAAGTCGTTACAATAATATGAGTACAATAGAGGTTCG
>JAYDZE010317937.1:0-18360 GCA_034509125.1 Monilaria moniliformis | reverse complement strand
CTGTGGGATAATTGAGAAAATGTCAAAAGTTATGATTTTATGTTCCAGTTTCAAAAGTTATAGGATTGACCAGAAGTCAATGAAAAATTATGATTTAAATATAAATTATCCCTATTTATTAATAATAGGTTGACAAAATGACACTAATGATATCGAAACTAACTACATATGTAAAAGAAAATATTTAAATTAACAATCTTGTGGATTTGATTTGCATTTCATGGAACAATAAAATTAAATTTACAATTTATTTATTTACATATTTTGCGTACTCTCAGTTTTCTGTTCTTTGATTGCATTGCATGGTATGAAATCGTTCAATTTGTCTTATATGCGTTGTAGAAGGTTTGAAGCCTGAGTTAAATATAATTAAAAAGTACAATAACTCAACTAAACAAATTAATAATGAGAAGAAAAATATAAACATGATACTTCATAGAATGTGATCATGGGATACGTAATCCGAAACATTTATTCTAAAATGTTGTCATGCAATTTATTGTATAAAATTCAGTTGTCAACTTACCGTAAAGAAAAGTTTAGTCTAGTCACATCAATCTTGGACATTAATAATTCAAATACAATTCTTATTATACTTCTAATAAAAGTAATTTTTTATTATAAACAAAATTCTATAAATACACTAACTGATCATGTTGTTGCTATGCTACATATTGTGGTGCAAACATATATATCCACAATATATAGCACTTAAATACATCTTACTTGCAAGAAAAAAATCAACATCAATAAAATTGTGCTTGACTTCTTGCCTATTTACTTTGTAGGTTAATTAGATCTGTTAATTAAATTAGAATATCATCCTATGAGATTCTCGGTAGTTGAGGGGATCCTTCGTTGAAGCTCCCCATAGCAATTTGTTGTTGTTTGTCTGCTGAAGGGCGATGGAGAATAAGGAGACGGAGAGGGAGCGTGGGAGTTTTGAGCGAGAGCGGAGGATCTGACGTTCAGCTAGACTATTATTTTTTAGAACTTAGAAATATGTTTTTATTTATTTAATTTGTTATGTAAAATATAGGATTTAGTAATAACAAATTTCAAATCATTTTAGAGTATTTTCGGTGACCAAAACCCAACATTATGAGTTCCAATGGAAAGCTATCATCGAAAGCTTTTCAAATGATACTTTAAAATTTTACATCAGATTCAAGAGAACCGAGTTATTGGCCAACAAAAGTTAAACTATGCCAAAAAAAATTAAAAATTAAAGTTTATTTATTTTTTGACCAGAACAATAACAATAATTAAACACCAAAATTTGGAAATATTTTATGTACTTACAAGCAATTAAACTTATTTTTATTACAATAAGAGACAAACTTTCAGATTCTCGAATATAGCGAATTCAATAATTTTTTTTTAAATTATAATTAAAAATAAAAACTACTGAAATCCCCCTTAAAATTTTCAAATTGATGGGGACCCATGGCCCCCTAGAACCCCAGTGTGGCTCTGTCAATTGACTTGCAATCGTTTTTCTGCCTAACCACACCATGGCGTGCCTCAAAAATGTTTTTGTAAACATTGATATATATATATATATCTAAACATTTGTCCCACTTAACTTGACATATTCTCTTTTTTGCAATCACTTTACACTACATTAAATATGTGGGTCACACATATTAGTATTACACTACAATCTTACTCTTCTGGACAATCATGCCGAAAATAAACGAGCCAAGTCGGACGGAACGGAAGGAGAAATTTATTAGCATTTAACAATTTTTAATTTTTAAATCATATTAATAATTATTTCAATTAAATTTAATAAAAAATAATCGAACTAATTAATTTTTTTTAAAGGGAGAGGACTGCACTGTGCGAACGTCTGCACAAGAATGCGACCCTAGAAAAAAATATCCATTTGTATGTGCTGTCGACTTGCATTTGATGTCGTGGTGTATGTAATACACAAACATTCATTTTCTACAAATATATCTAAAATTTAAATTCATTTATAGGCAGAGAACTCCACTTGGGTTGGATATAACAAAAATGACATTTTGCGAGATCATGTCATATCTTACCTCCAACTGTAAGTAGGGTTTGTGCCATTAATATATTAATCGAAGAATTTCTGGATATGAGCTCAATGAAAAGTACCAAAGTAACATGTCCAAATAGAAGCCGTCATTCTCAACGTTAATTGTCTGAAATGATCGATGTATAACGTTGAAATTTCACCTTAAATATGTCAAGTTTACGTGTCTATAAGTTAGAGGGTCGATTGCCCTAATCTTTATTAATTACTAGGATATTTATTTTGGGAGAGGGTGGGCCGTGGGGGAGGTTGGCTGCCCAGTTAAATAACTAGAAACAGCTACGGCTAGTTGATTTAGCTGCATAATGTGTCTTTCTGTTTCATTTCATTTTTTCAACTAATAATTAATTAAAGCCTACTCTATATGTCTATCTAGCGGCAATAGTCAAAGAAATAATTTGAGGGCAGCCGCAAAACCTCAACATGACCAAAATGCATTTGGGCATGCAGTTTGAATCAAAAGAAAAAAGTTAAAAGAGTATTTGGTAGAATAGATTTGAAATTGTGTTATAATTTTAATTTTATAAAATTGAATTTAAAGTTATAATATTTAATTTAGTTTTAAATTATTAATTCAGTAAATTAAGTAATTTATATAATAAAATTGTATTGTAAATTCAAATTCTTTGTTTGGTAAGTTAAAAAATTAATTAAGATTTGACATTAATTTTCAATTGAATATATTTTATTTTTTATTTTATTTTATACATTATATAATTCGACATTATTTTTCTATATATTTTGAGTTGTGTGTGTAAATGTATGTTTTGCGTGTGTTTGCAGTGTGTGTATAGTGTGTTTGCGTGCAGTGTGTGTATTGTATGTGCAATTTTGTGTGCCGTGTGTACTGTGAATTTGTATGTGCACAATGTATGTTTGTTGTGTGTGTGCATTATGTGTATCGTGAGTGTAATTTTGTGTGTCGTGTGTTGTTGTTGTGTTTGTATGTGCTTGTGTGTGTTGTGTGTGCGTGTGTGCAGTGTGTGTTGGGTTTTGTGTGATTATGTGTATTATGTGAGCATTGTGGGTGTGTTGTGTGTGCAGATAGTGTGTGTATTGTGTGTGGTGTGTGTAGTATTGTGTGTAAAGTGTTTGTGTTGTGTGTGTGTGTTGTGTTGTGTACCGCACGTGTGCAGTATATGTATGTGTATGTACAGTGTGTGTATTTGGGAGGTAACTAATTTTTTCATCTATTTTAATTTTCAAATCGTTATTTTAGATATAGAATTCAAATTGTAGAATTTGATGGATAATTTCAATTTCAAATATTTTTATAGTATGAAATACTAGATTTGAAATTCAAAACTTCAATTCAAAATCCAAGCTCTCAATTCCCTAATACCAAACGCACCCTAAGAAAAATTCAACAATATTAGGTCGTGCTTGTAAATTTTTTGAAATAATTTAAGAAAATTCTTTGCCTTTGCTTTAGTTATCGAGGCCAGATCCATATATAATTTCTTACATGTTTAGTTAAATTTATATTATTTACATGAGTATTAAATTATTGTAATTATAAAACCACTTCTTCAAATTTTGCAGTGATAACATTCTCAAGTATTTCATTAATAAACTTATGCCATTTTATTGATAAAATGACATCATTTCAGAGTACAAATTGCCAATTGGACAACAACTTCATTGGCGAAAAAACGATAGTATTCTTTCCAACTTTCCAAACTTATGTAAAAGTAACAAATTTAATTAAATATTATATTATTTACAACAGTTCAGTATTAACTATAGTATTTGTACATAAGCTTTTTTTTTCTCAAACACCCTATGAATGGAGGGTTAGGCGGACTCTCAATCTGTATATATCAATAACTAAATATTTCATGCACAAAATAAGCCCAAAAGTGATTGTTCCCAAACACGAAACACAAGATACAATACGTCTAACCCACATAAAGGGCCGCGCAAAGAAGATCACAAAAAGAAAGTCCAACACCAGCAACCTAGTGAGGTGGGCACTTAGCATGCCAACCTCGAACCTAGGAAAGGGAAAAACGAAAAGTAAAACTGTAAAAGCATGTACATGAGCGGCCCAAAAGTGACCAAACCCAAGGGATGAGATATGACATATACAAAAACAATGTACACCACATAGGGGCTCAAACATCACGATATCTGAATTTGAAGTTAGGATAACCCAACTGGTCCATCCTAACAAGCGCCTTTAATCTTGGAGGCACTGAAACTTGATCAGAGAAAGTAAGGGTACGGGTTTGGGCCCCCTATCCGTAAGGAAATCTGCTGCACGGTTCCCATCCCAATGGATGTGAGGGAAGCAAATTGGCAGCTGCCGGAGAAGGAGGCGAATAATGACCATCGTGTTGCGCACGTCCGCCGATCCAAGTCGTCCGAAGGTGAGAAGTGTAACAATCTCCGTCACGTCAATCTCGATCCAAACATGCGAGAAATGTTGTGCGGCACTCATCAAACCTTGAAAAAAAAAAAAGCAAGGAGTTCCGCTTCAAAGCCCGATGCCGCCGAGGGGGAGGGATGCAGAAAGCGGCCAGAAGGCCGTCGTCCGCCGCGCGCACAACGCCACTGTCGCCTGCCCGAGCCGGAGACGCTGTTAGGGGTGGGTTGGTACGGTATACCGTACCGTAAATGCCGGTATGAGTAAATACCATACCGTTACCTTACCGGATTTTTCGGTATACCGAATTCCGGTATACTGAAATTTCGGTATGCAGAATTTTCAATACCGTTACCGTATCGTATTTTCGGTATACCGTACCGAAATCTGATATACCGTGAATTACGGCATACCGAATTTCGGTATGCCGTACCGAAATCCAGTATACTGTAAATTACGGCATACCGAATTTTGGTACGGCATACCGTCATACCGAAATACCGTTTCATGCCGAAATTATATAATATTATAAATAAATTTTATATGATAGATACTTATTAATACTATAAATATTATATATATATATATAGATATATATATACGGTATGGTAAGAGAATACGGTATATCCCGTATTATCGGTATATACCGTTTATCGTTTTATCGATATATACCGTACTTTTCGGTATATACCGTATTTTACGGTCTATACCGAATTTTTGGTATACCGCGGTATACTGAAATTCATACCGTTACCGTACCGTAACCTTCCGGTACGGTATCATACCTTACCGAAATTTACAGTATACCGAAATTTCGGTATTTTTTCGGTACGATAAGTCCGATATATCGGTATTTCGATATTTTTCCCCACCCCTAGACGCTGTGAAGGTGTCGTTCGTGTTGAGCTTCACCTAAGGAGAGTCAGGGAGATGTCAAAACACCATCAGAGATCACAGAACCCGCTGGAGAGGCTGAGATGGAGGCATGAAATCCACGGGCGGGGGGCAGCCACGCCGGTACTGGGGACGAGCATCCCACACTGCAACCATAATCCGCAGCTAGTTCACAACCTGCCACGTTATATGAGAAACACATAAAGGAATAGTGCAATGCTTGCCACTATTCATCTCCGTCCAGATAAATTAAAAAACAAGAGGGAGTAGAGGCGTCAGGCGAGAGGTAGACCTTTCAGATGATCTTGTTGGTTACGATGCAAAGATTAATTAGCCGAAAATCCGCCCAAGCTTCCAGATTGAGCTTCTTCGGCAGCAAAATAATAGTGGTGGCAGTGAAACTCCTCGGCACGAAGGAGCCGGCGAAGAAATCAGCCATTGCACTCACCACATCCGGCCCTAGAATATCCCAACACACTGGAAGAAGAGCGAGGAGAAGCCATCGAACCAAACACACTGTCTCCATTGATCTTAAACACAGTTGCACGGACATCGTCCTCGTCTAGGAGAGCACAGAGGCCGTCCAAGTCAACCAAATCCGGCAGGCGCTGGAGCAGACTCAAATCGGGCTGAGGAACTAGCTGACATATGAGTAAATGTAGGTAATGGAAGAAACTTGCTGCCGACTATCGGATGTCCTTTTTCTCTATGAGGACCTATTGTCTATCCTGGATCAAGTGGATGCGTGACTTAACTCGCTTCTGGAGAATCCAGCCCTGAAAGAACTTCGAGTTCCTCTCACCCTCGGCGGCCCATCTAATTGCTGCCTTCTGCTTTCGGTATTCCTCTTCTGCAGTACGCCTACTGGGCTCCGCCCTGTGTAGGCAGAAAGGGTCCGCAGCAAACTCCACCCGAGCAACTGAAACAGCCTCCTCAGCAAGCTAAAACTTGTCAAAAATGTTCCCAAAAACTTTGTTCTAGCTCTTGAGACTTTTTTGTATATAAGCTTGACCATCGGGCATTTTAAAACCTGTTAAAATCAACTTCTATAAGTTAAAGCTGGTAGAAAAATATTTATTTCAATTTCGATTGTAAAATATTTTTATAAATAAATAAAACGTTTTCATATAATTTATTTATTCTCATCATACTAGAGCGCTTATTGTGAATTAAAGTTTCAATGAAGAAAATATCAAAAAAATCCCTAAAGGCCAAAATGCAGACTAGGGACGGAGCCTGATTAAAATATTCCCAGCGAATCTCAGAAGGAAAAATATGATCGGAGGAAAAAAAGTACTTGTCTATTTTAAGAATAAATGAAAATTAAAAAATAAGCTAAAAACGCTAAGTAAGAAAAACTGGAGTGATTAGTGACATGCCTTGATGTCTACGTATTTTTACATGTAAGGCATGTATGAAAAATACCTGTCGACAGTCGACCGCAGACAACTAAAACAGAAACTAATTTCTTTTTCTATAATCATTAGAAATATAGACCTAGCTCTACCTATATAGTCACCACAAAAAAAAAAAAAAAAAAAAAAAAACACATAGACAGTTACTAACACAAATGAATAAATAAAGAAAAAGATATTATGAAAATTCTTCCCTATCCACTCATCCATTCTTAATTTCTCAAGTTGGTTTAATAAAACAAATATAATTTGCGAGGTCGAAACTATATGTACCATACTTTTTCAACTTAATAATATTATATTGGGACTGTTGATCACCTCACAAAACTGATAGATATATTAAAAAAGATACCATAATATAGAATAATTCGTAAATGGTTTTTGTAATTAATGATTAACAGTGCCCACTTATAATTTAAATTATATTTGTTGCGTGTATTGATAAAAGAAATATACAATTCGAACAAACACATATCTAATACTGTGAATAGTTTCAGTGGTGGATCTAGATCCAAAAAATAGAAGAGGCGAAATAAAATAATAAAAAATTAAATATAATTTCCATTACGTTCAAAACTTTTGTTTTTTCATCTCTCTTTCTCACACTTTTCTTTTTCAATTTCTCTGCTACAGATTCGGTCATCCGAATAGAGGGACGACCATGAAAGTTTTACGGCGACCCTAAGAAAAAATTAGCCGTCGGAGGGATCGGCCGCCCTCTCCCGACCTCCCTACATCCGCCACTGAGTTCACACATTAGGTCTGGGACCAATAGGTGCTATTATTTGTTCGTCGTTAGATAAACAATAATTTATTTACTAACTAGTTAGTATGTTTTTTCTAGTTTACATAGCAAATTAGCAATATATATAATTTATCAGAAAAATACGGTCAATAAAGCAAATTCACATGCTGGGGCAATGAATTTTCTCTAGAATCTACCAAATGATGGAAAATATATATCTTTGATTTTTTTCCCAAGTTTCGCTTTTCAATTTGTCTAAGCTTATGAGTCTCTCTCTGCCTAGTCTCCGTCTAAGTTGACTGATATTTTGCATGCATATAAAAAAATAGACTTTTTGGCTCCTCTCTCCCTCATTAGTATACCCTCTGATCGATCTTGTTTTTGGGAGATTAATTAATTTAAACACGAACAGAAATTTAGGGTATGAACACGAGAATTTAACGTGGTTCGATCGTTAATAAGATCTACGTCCACGGCTCAAAGCGTAAGAAATATATTTGTAACTTTGAAGTGTGTTACAATTCTCCGAAAATCTCTCCCTCTCTCTCTGCCTCTAGCCTCTATTTATAGAGTTTACATGGGCTTAGATGTTGGGCCTTCCCCGGGGGCCGAGCTGCTTGTATCTAGGCCGAACTTCTTGTGGGCCGAGCTTTACTACAATGCCCACTTATGTTGGGCCTATAGCTTGGGTGTAGATTTTGGGCCGCATCCTATCAGGGAATTTCGAATACCAACCCCCAATCCAACACCAAAGCGCCAAAAAAGAAGTTTCTTCTCCATCTCCATCTTCAAAATACGTTCAAAATCTCAGAATGCCACCTTGTTACGAATGTCGCAGATGAACCCATGAAAGTCCAAAGTTTCTTGTCAAACTTGCGAAACGGTGTTCCCAGCCACAATATAAAGCACATTATTGGCTCTTTGGGAAGACATAAAGCAATACTCCACCTATCACAACAATGATACCAAAGTTTGCTAGAAAACCTGCAACTGAAAATGATGTGTACTCCGTCTTTTCCTTGTATAAAACACATCGATTATCTTCAATATCGGAGAAGTCAGATCTGAAGAGCTTTCCCCAATTGGTGTTACGTCTTCCTTGGAGGACAAAACAGGCTCGCAGTTACGCTTGTGGTGGGGCGAGGTTCTTCCAAGCTAATTTTCCTTGACTGCTAGGGGGTAATCTTCACTTAAGCGAAACCAGCAAAACAAAGTTAGACATAGAGATAAAGTTTGATTTGTCAAAGGACCACACTCTCACTCCGTCTCTCGTATTTTCTCTCAATGAAGTGCGATTTACAGAAAGCATGAGTTCCCCAACTAATTCTTCTTCCCGAGTGAAAAGATTTCTCTTCCAACTGAGAGACCACATCCAAATCCCATTCAGCTAGCTCCCCATCTCGTCATTGTGATAATCCTTTTGGGTAGACAGCTTGAAAAGTCTGGGAAACGTGTTCTTGAGAATATCCTGTTAGAATTCATGTCATCATCTAATGATACGCAACGTAACATACATACATGAAAATGATATAGATTCATAACTGATATTGTGAGTTGAGCAGTTTATTCACACACAAAATAGAAACACTTAGCTGTTATGTAGTTTGATTTTCACATTTGATCGAACCTGCATCCTTCAAGTGAATCCACTACTTTCAGTATCCACGTGTATGCCAATCCGAACATTTCAGAACTGATGAATTCAACTTCTGTGAAAAAACATCTGCCCTATAATTCTCTAAAATAGAGAAATATATATTAACTGCTCCATGGGCCCTATGTCTACGAGCTTATAATCTTTTGTCTGCATTAATTAATTAATGGTCCAACATTAATTAATTAAAGCTCAATATTTTAATGTAGTCCATATATCTTTCATATCCTCACCCATTCAATAATAAAATCGGAATCTCGTTTGGCTTCCATTACCCACTTTCATGCGCATATATATATTTTTTTGCCACTTTATGGACTTCCTCATTGGAGGTCCTAAAATTTGTTATCTGACTCCAAATTCTCATTTGGGTCACCTGTAGATCCCTACAGTGCTTAATGTTGTGGTTCGATCTGATAATTTCCTTCCACAAAGATCTTCGATCATCAACAAATCTCCACCATTACTTGAACAACAAAAGCAATATTTTTGATATAGATATTTCCAACTCCAAGTCTCCCTCAATGAGTCGGCTTTTGAATAATGTCTCATGCAATAAAATTATCCCATTTTCACCATCATTTTTACCCCAAAAGAACCTCCTTTGTAGCTGGATGATACAACCCGCTAGTTTTTTTAGGAACCATGAATAGACTGAGGTAATACATGAGAATTGAGCACCGATTTAATCAGGACGGGTTTGTAGAATCCTAGCTTTCCACATTGCTAATATCTTCTCCACTTTGTCAAGGATAGGTTTCCATGTTTGCATCTTTTGTGGATTAGCACCTAAGGGGATGCCTAAGTAATTAATAGACAATCAAGAGACTTACACTTCAAAAAAGTCACTGCTTCATCAATCCACTCATTCTCACAACCTATTGGGATAAGCACTGACTTCCCGTAATTGATTCTAAGACCAGAAGCAATGCGAAGCAATGAAGTAACTTCTTGTAGTTATTGAGCACCTTGGAATCCGCATGAGCGAAGATTATTGTGTCATCCACGAATTGGAGGTGTGTGATTGGTATCTGGTCCTTCCCAATTTCGATCCCCTTAACGATCTCGAACTCACACCTTTGGAGACTAACCTACTGAAGGTCTCTGCGACCAAAAGGAAGAGAAAGGGAGACAAAGGGTCTCCCTACCTTAGCCCTTCTGCAGGTGAAACTGTGATATGGATGACCCATTCACCAGAATCGACATTGAGGCCATTCTAACACATTCCATGGTTCAGTTTGTCATTTTCATCCCAAAGCCCCATACCAACAAGAGTCTCTTAAAGGAAATCTCATCGAACTGTGTCATATGCTTTCTGGAAGTCTAACTTGAAGATAGCTAGCTGTCTTTTGCCTTCTGCTTAGTCTCTTGACCCACTAGACTACATCATTAACAATAAGAGATCCGTCAAGAATTTGCATATCCTTGACAAATGCCGATTGTGTTTCCCCTATCAAAACTGGAATAACTTTGGAAAGTCTTCTAGTCAAAATGTTAGCTATAATCTTATACAGGGTATTAATCGATGGGCCGAAAATCTTTTATATCAATTGCACATTTGACTTTCAGAATCAGAGTCATCCAAGTGCGATCAATTAGCTTACATTGTCTTTATATAGTTATAGCATATGAAATAGATTTTATATATATTTTTTTCTAATTAATTTAACTTGATCAAGTTAAATTGTTGGTGTGGTTCATTAGGATTTTTTTTCTTCTAAGAAATGATAAAATTATATTTGATCGAAATTGATAAGATATATATTAGTATTTGCTTAAGTTCATGGATATAAAAATTATTTCCACAACCCTAAATAGATTTTTAAACAAAAGTCGGCTTCAAATTAAATATTTCGAGCTACCGCATATGACAAAATGGCGTGAGAGTAATTAATTATGTTAGGCAACACAGACCTCACTAACGCCACCAATTAAGAATAAATTGCATTATTTTACAAAATTTAAAAAAGAAATATTATATGATAATTTTTTTTGCCATAAATTAAAATTTATTATCACTTACTAAACATCATATACGATGACGACTTCTCGCCATTATAATATTTTTTTAGGGCACTCACCATTATAATATAATTACTGTCACTTTTAACAATTTTGATCCTCCATTTGCAGAAACCCATTTTGGAAAATTCCTTGTAAATGAGGGCAAACCCAAATTTTCCCTTAAACGTGAGGGCTGAGATTTCCTGAAAGTCCCTAGCAGAAAATCAACGGTCAGCATCTGCACCACCGATATTTCTAAAAGCATCCAAAATCCAGTGGCCTCCAACGCATCGGCGGCGCCGCCCCACGCCATTCAACATCACTACTACGTGAAAAAATTTCATCACCAAACCGCCTACTGTTGTCGGCACATTTCTGGGCGACCACATTAAAATATTACAACACAAGTAGCAGTAAATTAATTACATAGAAATAAAATAGATTGATATATATGTGCTAGCTCAATAATTCTCACCTATATATAAAGGGCACGTATATCTTACAGGTCAGAGCTTCAAGAAAGCTGCCTCCCACTGTGTGTGTGTGTGTGTTAAATAGAATAGCTATGAAATCTTTTCTTCGTAGTGATTAATTGATCATAGTTTTCTATCGATTTTGTTTTATGTTGTAATGTTTTTGTGATTTTTTTGCCTAGAATTTGTTTAAGATGAGTGGTTAATTGATGCTTTTGTGTCTTAACACAATGGAGAGAGATTCATTGCATGGGATGGATCAACAACCACTCTCACTCTACAAATCCCATATCAGAAACACAAACCCTATCATGGAACCCTTCCTTTGTACACCTAATTACTACAGTTTCTCTACATCCAAGGGGCTTCTGAAAGCTCCGCCTCCCTCTCTTCTCCACTCCACCCCGTTCTCGCTCCAGCCTCAGCCGCCCCTCCTTCCGCTCCCTCGCCGCAGCTCCTCCTGCCCCACTAAAACTGGCACCAGAAACCAAAAGAAATCCACAAAATCTTCCACGTCCAAGAATAACACTACTATTCCCAAAAAAGAAGAGAGAAAAACACCTCCCAAAAGATCTTTAGACAGTACTCTAACTATCACATCAACCAGCAAATTGGGAGCGGAAACGGCTGCGCAGCCGAAGAATATTGCAAGAGTTGCACGTTTTGATAATTCAGTGAAAGATGTGATAAAAGATCGAGTGGACATGCTCCTGGGTTCTGTGGTGTTTGCAATCTCTCCTCCGCCGCCCAGCAGCTTGCCGTTGCCCACTTTTTCTTTGAGGCCGAAACTCAGCTGCAATGCGGCGGCTGCCGGGATAGATGCTGGAGCCACTGATGATCTCCGGCGGCTTCTTCGCCTGCAGTGAATTTGCCTAATTGGTTCAATATGATCGCACGGTTTCGATTCCTCCTCATCATCCTGCAAATTTTTACAAGATTTGTAGTTCAGTAGTATCTTTTTATGGATGGATTTGATCTTAGTTCTTCGTCTCCAACTTGAAAAAAAAGAGAGGAAGGAATGGGAAGAAAACAGCAACAATATTTTCCTTTCTATGGTCCTTTTAGTTTGTTGTTCGATTTAGACCCTTTATGGCGACCACAGCTCTGAACCTTTTTTGAATGGAGTGGTGTAGAATAGTATTAAATTAAATGTAATATTCCTGTTATTGCCGTTAAGTTGTTTGATTTAGACCTTTGTGACCGACCACTGCCTCTATTGTTTTTAAACGGTAGATTTATGTTTTATACTGATAATATCTGTGCATGCACATGTCACTCTTATATTAATAATTTCAACTTGGCCTGTTAAAACTTTTTGTTAGAGAACTTTCGAAATATCTAAGCGGTGAAGATTTTTCTGTAAACAGAGAAATTTAAGGATCAAACCCACTGTTCTCCCCCACATCAAAAATAAATTGATAGATTATGTTTTACTTGCATGCACACCATGCTTGCATTGTATATTACATGATAATGATATAAGAAGACTATAACTATTTATATGGTGTATATTTGTTATCCTTTTTCTTTTTTTGTCTTTTTAAAGAAAAGTAGAACTTCATAGATTATGAACACAAACGTCCAAAAGTG
This sequence comes from Monilaria moniliformis, assembly GCA_034509125.1. NCBI lineage: Eukaryota > Viridiplantae > Streptophyta > Magnoliopsida > Caryophyllales > Aizoaceae > Monilaria > Monilaria moniliformis. The sequence continues at coordinate 5,155 of JAYDZE010317937.1, read as the reverse complement.
GGAAGACCAACCACAACAATAGGTGGCTCGATCCACACATGTGATGTAGGTTAACAAACACCCTAAAAGAACGGGCAATAGCATGAGTTAAATAATTGACATCTCCATTAATATGCTTCACCTAAAAACATTTTACCGAATCCATAAGAGGTTGACAGTCACTGATAACCTCTCCAAATTCGGTTAAATCTAAAATACAAAATATGCGAATTTAAATCTATATTTCAATTAGAAGTACTTGGAAGTTTTTACTCAGCAAGAAGAAATGGGAACTGAAACCTATTTCCACTTACTATTCTATCCATTTAGGAATGTGACATAACACGATTTTTCTACTGCATTTACTTAACTAAAATAAAAGATTGTTAGTTTTGAAGATAGTTAAGCTAAGCTATATTAAGGAGGAGGAAAATTTATACACCTTTAACGGTAAAATATTGGAACAAAAGCAGGAAAATGAAGTATAGGACTATTTTTGCAGATTCAAACGCGTAGTCGTTATTCAACTACCCAATTATATTATTGATATATAATAATCATAATATAATATTCATATGCAGTGTTTATTTGAAATAATTGTATTTTGATGAATTGGACAGTTTTGAGCTTCTTTGACCATGTAATCCTCAACTACCCAATTATATATATTGTCATCAATACATTACCCAAAATAATATGCAAAGGTACCCCTAGAACATTGGGCAGGAATCATTGTATTAAAATGAAGTACATAACTGCTATGATACACATACAAGAGAAGCCTCCTTTACGAGTTCTCAGTCTGTTTGTGGGCACATACGGGGCAGGAATAGAAGATTGTCTGTCCTTCATCAGCTGATCGAATCTGAAGAAGAAAGGTAAAATAGATATTGTGACTGTAACAGCCATAGACCACCAACAGAAAGGTAAATGTTCTTGTATATAATAGCCAATAGTTTACCTGTCTAGCAACGTAAGCCAGGCCCAAGTGCTGGCATGCTTTGCATTTTGCATTGTAATCCTGTATGACGAAGAAGAATATGACATAAGCAGTAGTAGTTTTATACAACGTAAGACACTGAGACAGCATGTATAAGAATAATTCTGACCATCTGTTTCAGTTCCCTCTCCTCTTCTATATCCTCAAGGGTAGACACTCCCAGCTCCCTCCTCAAATCCTGCAAGATATGTGGTTTGACAATTGCTGAGTTTAAGCCATACAGAAATTTAAGAGATCTTCAGGAATCTCGATCTTGTAATCATTCTTCTGAACCTGATGCTATGTTTTCTACATCCAACTAAATAGACATGAAATAAGGAACTCTGTAGCAGCCAGAAATGTAACAAAATCTAGCATATCTAATGCTATTCGAGAAAAGCACTTTTATTTTTAGAAATGAGCATCATGTTCTTAATTAACATAATTACAAAAAGTCATAAGCTTATTTGATAGACGTGAGGTATATGGTGTCAATATCCGGAATCCTTCCTCTCATCATTGTCATGAAAATAACTGAGAAGGCAAAAAATATCTAAAATAACGACACTGAAAATGATTAACCTCTTTAACATGCTTCTTAAAATACAAATTCTATGACGTTAATGAAAGACAACCCATGCAACCAAATCGAACATCATACCTCAGCACTGATTGTATAGCGGATCACTTTTCCCTTCATCTCTGAAGACAATAATATTCCTCAATCAATAAGCAGAAGCTACCAGCTCCAATCATTAATGAGAAACATAAAACACAAGAATATTCCGCTACTCTTAAGAATCATGACTCAACCTGAGACTCCAAACATCAAGAAATCTAATTAAACTTGCCTCTACAGTTAGTTCATCAATTATAAAGCCAATAAACATCACTAAATCATCTCATCCTTTAACTGATGTAGTACTATACCAAGTAAAAGTCCAGCTTCAAACAACAGTATTCAATATGAACTGATCGAATCTATCTGTAAAGTGATCATATCTAAAGAGTATAATAAGGTGGGATATACTCTATGCTACACCAAGCAGCTTCTAAGGCATAGCATCTACTTCCCATCCAAACATCTACAAGTAAATGTGCAAACAGACGGAACCCTACGCCCCGTATAATCCATCTCCTATTGTAGAATTGACAAGACCGGTTAAAGTGATAATTCTCATAATTTAATATAAAATTTAGATGCTAATTAAAGCAAAAAAATCTGATGTTTTATTGATTTCAAAAGTTCACAAAATTCAATAAAAAAAATAAGAACCTAATTCAATAATAATACTCCAATCATTTGTCCAAAAAAATAATAATAATACTCCACTCATTGCTCAAGAGATAAGACAATATACTGACACTAGACAATTAAAATTAGCATGAATAGGAAATTTTGAAAGGAGGAATAGAGAAAAATTGACCTTTTAGACGCTTCTGGGATTTGCACAATGGGCATCGAGCATACTTGGGCGTGCCGAAAGTGAGCATTGTCCCGCACAATTCGCAGAACATGAAGTCACGCTGACGGCAGTAATCCGCCATGATTTCACTTTACACACGATTTTCCTAATGAAAATGGGTGAATAAAAGTGATCTAGAGTTGATGATTGATGGGAAAGAAAAGAGCTCTGTTGTTGAGGGGAGAAGGCTTTAGGATTAGGGTTTATCAGAGAGGGAAGAGACTAGAAAAGGCGATGACTTTGCGGACAGAGCAGGCGCTATTGGGCCGACCCCCAATTGTCGGCTCATTTTGCTTTGGTAAATAGATTGTTAGAAATGGCGCTAATAGAAATGCTTTAAAATTAAAACTGTGCTTTAAAATGTATTTTAATTAGCTAAAAAGATGTAATATGGTCAAATATTATCGAATACATTTATACATAAATGAAAATTACGGTAATACACACAGTACAGATGAATTCTGATTTTACACAATTTTTTTGAAATTTAAAATAAAATAAAGTTTTAATTATTCTAATATTTTTCTTGATTTAAAATTTTCTCTAAATTAAAGCTGATGTGGTTGTCAGATTGCCTACATGGCAAAATCGTCCAATCAACTCAAACGAAAATGTTTTAAAAGGGAAATGACATCATTTAATCTAAATAATACTCCTTACGTGCTATAGAAATTCAATAACTTTTTATATTTAACTAATTAAACATGCAGATTGGCTTGACCCGCCCATCCGGTGCCCAGCTAATGTCTGTCTTGAACTTGTACTTCAGCAGCTTGACTTATTTTATGGCCAACCCAACATATTTTCGGGTCAGCCCGACCTAGACTGACTTTGAGAAAAGGCCAACAGGCTTTGGCTGGCCCCGCCTACCCTATTCTTTAATTTGTCAAACAACTTGAAATTCTCTCTTTTCTCATATATTTCTTATGTAGTTTCTTTATCACATATTTTCTATAATTTGAAGTGATAGATTCAAATCATGCCAATTATTTTTCAGACTCCTAAAAGATAGAGTTTGACAAGATTTCGGAATTCTAAAATCAATATATGACTAAATGTAAAAGTGTGTTGTAAATTACTAAATTGTAATACATGTACTGACATGGCCAGTTCGACTTGCTTTCGGCCCAACCAATACCTAGCTCGATTTTTAGGAAAGCTGACAGGCTTTGGTCAGCCCGACCCGATGTTTTCCCAGCAAAAGCTTAATATTATTATAATTTTGACAAATAAATTGAAATTCTCTATCTTCTCATATATTTCTCATCTATATATTCTTAATCACATATATTTTATAATTTGAAGTTATACATCCAAATCATGCCAATTATTTTACAAACGCCTAAAAGATAGAGTTTGATGGGCCACAACTTAAAGCTATCCATAATCTAGCCCAAAAATTCAACCAAAACTCGATTTTTCAGCTGTTAGATCATCATTTTACCACAAAATTTCAGTTCCAAATTCAGCCACAATCCCATTTTTCCATTTCATCATTTTTTTTTAGGGATAATTGCCTGTAAAATTATAAAGAAAAAGCCAATTCTTGTTTGTTCTGCACATTTCAAAATTTGAATGTCAAATTACAAAGTTTATAGAATTCTCAATTGTCCTATCTGACCATATCAAATCACAAAGTTTTAAAAAATTTCAATTGTCCTATCTGACCATATTAAATCACAAAGTTTTAAAAATTCATCTTACCAAATTTGGGAGAAATTGAAACTAAGTTGGCCGACCAAAAAATATACGTGGAATGAACGGTCTGTTAGCAAAACGACATAGTATTATGAGGCTTAAGACAACGAGAGTGGATACACTTCTCGAATCATCAATTATCTGCCTCTGACAATATTCTGTGTTGTAGGGTTTGGGGATTCAAATAGGACAATTAAGAATTTTTAAAACTTTGTGATTTAATTTGGTTAGATGGACAATTCAGATTTTTTTTTTAAACTTTGTGATTTGTCATTCAAATTTTAAAAGATTTATGACAAACCAGAATTGATCTATCTTCGTGATTTTACAGACAATTAATTTTTTTATTATTATTCTCCAATTTCATATATTTATTTAAATTGAGATATTTGTAAAATGAAAATAAATGACTAAAATCGAAAACTACTTTATTCAAATTCAAAAATTTACATTAATTAAATACCAAATATTACATTAAATAAATATAAAAATTACATAATATAAATTTTTATAATTATATAATTAAAGAAAAAAACAGATAAAGTATATTGAAAAAAAGGAAACAACAAAAAAAGGAAACAACAAAAAAAGTTGAAGGAAAAGAATAGCAAAAAAGAAGGGAAAAATATCTTTTTTTAAAGAAAAAAACAGCTAATGGGAGCGGGATTCAAACCCGCAGAGACTCTTCTACCATTAGGCTACTTCACATTTTTTGTACAAATTGATACCACTTTTTTATATACAAAATTGATTAAAAAAAACTTGTGGCCGCCACAGTGTAGCCGCGTCGCCCATCGCAGCCGGGCGACCAGTCGCCCCACACGGCGCCCCGCCGCAGCCGCCTTGCAGCTGCACTAGGGATGGTCTAAAGAGAAGACATGTCGAGCATTACTTGAACTAGTGTCCAACGCGTGCGCTGCACAGAGAATTTAATTTTATTATATTTATGTTTAATAATGATGGATGTGTATAATAATAATTTTAGTATAGAATAAAAAAATTATAAATTTGGTAAGTTTGAAATATACATATG
>JAYDZE010317826.1:0-18364 GCA_034509125.1 Monilaria moniliformis | reverse complement strand
TTTATTCGAGAGTCCGTGATACCAAACTTAACATCACTTATTCGGTAGGGAAACCTATCGAGTAAGGGGTGTTACAGGCGAGGTTCCTCCAAACCATACGTCCGATTCTTTGACCTGCATTCTCGTTCTCCATTCGTTGATTGACCTGCAAAACAAAATTAGAAACTGAGAAAGAGCCCAAATTTAGAGAAGACCACACCCTCACGTCACTCGTGTTTTCACTCAGCACAACGTGATTCACGGCTAATAAGAGATCCCCAAGTAATTCCTCTTCCCAGGCAAAAAGTTTCCTCCTCCATCGGAGATACCATCGCCAAACTCCTCCTTCCCACCTTCCCATCTTCTCAATCAGATCCTCCTTTTGCAAGGACAACATGAAAAGTCTAGGGAAAATTCAATGAGGTTTTCCTCCCCCCTCCAATAGTCGAGCCAGAATCTCGTACATGCCCCATTCCCAACCTTTATACAAATACGTTTCCCTGCCACGTCTTGGATTTCTTTGTTGAAGGCACTGAAATCTGTAACCTGGCCCCAAATACTGGATCGACTCTTGTGGCTTATCCTCTGGAAGTTAGTAATGTGTTGGAAGCCATGATTGGACTTAACAATTTCCTTCCAAAGTGTTTTTTTATCGTCCGCAAACCTCCACCACCATTTGAATAACAAAGAAGCATTCTTCAAAAAGATATCACCAATCCCTAGACCATCTTGATCCAATGGTTTTTGGATCGTTTCCCAAGAGATCATATTCCCACATTTTGCTCCATCTTCCTTGCCCCAAAAGAAACGTCTCTGTAGTTGAATGATGCGGCTAGCAACTCTTTTGGGCATACAGAAAATGCTGAGACAATATATCGGTAAATTGTTGAGTACCGCTTTGATCAAGACGAGTCGACCTGCTTTTGAAAGGTTTCTCGCTTTCCAGAGAGCCAACTTTTTTCAACTTTTTCGATAATCGGCCTCCATGTTTGTGTTCTTCGTGGGCTTGCACCAAGGGGGACGCCTAAATACGTAATAGGCAGCTTTGCTAGTCCACAATTTAAAGATGACACGACCTCTTCAATCCACCTTTCTTCACAATTCAACGGAATGAGAGCCGACTTCCCATAATTCACTTGAAGCCGCGACATCAAGGAAAAACATTTAAGGAGTTTCTTATAGTTGTGAAGGATACCGATTTCAGCTAGGGAAAAGATGATCGTGCCCTCTGCGAATTGGAGGTGAGTGATCGTAATCTGATTCGCCCCAACTGCGATTCCCTTAAAAACTCCAAGCTCTTTTCCTCTGAGAACAAGTCTATTGAAAGTCTCCGCAATCAAGAGGAACAAGAATGGTGAGAGAGAGTCTCCTTGTCTTAATCGTCTCTGCAAGTGAAACGGCGAAGTGGGGGATCCATTAACAAGGATGGACATCGAAGCCGTTTTCACACACTCAAAAAGAATTTATCTACACCAACTATTTATTCGTGTTTGATACGCAATATCTCATAATTTACAAAACACATGATTATTTTTATCTACTTTTTTTTATCAACTTCATTAGTTAATATTTTTAACTCTTGAGAAATGTTGGTATGTATTAAAATTATATACAAAAAATAATTATTAACTTCAAAAATGCATATGAAGCACGATGCGTTTAACCGTAAATAATTCTATCAAAATGTAATAAAGGACAAACTCAAAATTGATAAAATAATTCATGCCTTCAAGTAAAATTATAAAATTAAGAGGCTATGTTATGCATAAAGTAACTATTTTTTTTATTTTTTAATTCATATATATTTAATTGCATTTTATCATTTACTTAATTTTATTTATATTTTTTCATTCATTAAATCTTAATATTAATTATATAATATATATTTAATTATATATATATATACATTTATAGGTATATATATATTAATGTATTTTGTGTAATATATAGTTAATTATATTTTATCATTCATAAAATTTAATTTTTTTATAATATATATATACATATATATTTACTTCAGTATTTCGGTTCGACCAGTGGTCTAACTGATCCTACCGGTTGAACCATGAACTGATAGCTTCACCGGTCCGATTTTTAAAACATTGAGGAAAAGTGATAAGGATCGTTCCCTTTCCCCTGCAGATTAGTATAAGTTAATTATTTGTTCTTTATTAGTATTTGTTTCATTAAAGAGTCTTGTTATTAGTAGAGTCTTAGAGATAGAGTTGGTTTAGGAGTTTTTATCTAATTAGGAATTTTTAATATAGTTGGAGTCTATCGGTAGTCTTATAAATAGGGCTTGTATCCTACATTTTAAGTGTCAAGAAATATGATTTTGAGTTCAGCATATTGTTGTAGCCCTTTTCGAAGGTGTGTGCCCCTTTTGGAGGTGTGGCTTCTTATTCTTAAGAAGAGCTTTTATTTATATTTTCTGTTCGTTTGTTATCTTCCGTTTTCCTGCTCGTTTCTTGTCAGTTTCCAGCATCAACCTTCAAGTTATCATGGCCGTTGTGCGATATTGTTCGTATGCATCCATTTTATCGAATGCATTCGGTCCACCAGCCTTTCACTCTGTATCAAAAAGGCTGGTATAACATTTTTCAATCTAATCTAATAAACAACTAAGGTGGCCTATTCACCATCGAGAAAGGTAGCCACCAAGCAGACCCAGAAGGAAGTCTATAGTCCTGGACGTTGAATTTATAGGCATTACTTTGTTCTCGTATAGTTAATTTATTTTAAGGAATAATCCAAGTTCTTCAAATATTACCTCCCAGCTTTACCAAGCATACAACAAATGTGATAAAGTTGCAGAAAGCCGCATTAGCATCAAGAGAAACAAGGAAAAGTATAACAAGATAGAAGTTTAAAGGATGCTTCCTCTATATATTAAATGAACTTAAAAATATGAACTGGGGGAAAGGAGAAGAAGAAAAAAACGGGATAAAGACATAGCCAAACCTCCATATATGATGTTCGACATCTTTCATACGTTCTTTCCAGGAATGTCTGCACATAGTTGATTAACTCGCCAGCAAACTTTGGCATAGCTTGAGCCCACCCAAGAACCTAAATAAATCATGTAAAGGTTGAGCATAAAGAAATCACTTATTTCTCTTCATATGGACAACAACATGAAGATACCTCTTTTGCTAAGCAATCTATAGCTAATAATCCTTGTAAAACAGGTCGTCCTTTTCCAATTGATGGAGTGTATGACACAGCTGCATTAGCTCGTGGCCTGAATGCAGCTGGACCTGTTTATAGAAGGGATCCAAAATCAGAAATTTTGAGGTATGCTAATGATATTATCAGTACATGATTAGCAAAATTGAAAATGCACCAAAATAAGATATTTAAACTGAGTACCATATTTATCACCGCACCTTTTATACATCCACCCTCATTGCTACAGAATAAATTCAAGCAATAAACTATAATTTATCTCAATACACATGGCAAGTTATATGCTTGCTTAGATACATCATTATACCTTACCACAAACAAAGCTATCATGAAGAACTAGGAAAATATCAATTTCTATTTATTTTACTTCTTAGAAAAGCAACTCCACCTTTTCCATGAGAAGCTTGTAACAGTAAACAGGAAGGGGTTGTCCAAAAAAGATTAAGAACCACACTGCCTTTATATACAACTCTAGTTCCTAACTAAATCTGAAACAAGAAAGGCCTTAAATGTTGTAAGATTTTAAGACCACCAACCAACCCTTAACTCTATCCCAAACTCATATAAGATTCTTATATTCCTTTCAAGTAAAAATGACCAACACAAGACTGGAACAATATCCCATAACACCTGATGCTTTTTGTCAATATAATCTTCAAGGTTTGACAAGAACAGGTCATTGATTGAAAATGGAAAATCTACTGTAAGCCCAGTTCTGTCAGCACTTTGAGCAATAATTAAAGACGAAATAAGCGACAGAAAAAGATTTAGTTCAGATCTTCAGACTATGCTATGCAAGTGGATCCGTAATTCCTTGTATCATATTATGGATAAGTCTATCTGCTACGATGAGGCAAATATAAAGATATAAGTGGGACTTTCTATAAAAATAAATAAAGCTACTGAAAGGCATATAATTATGTTGAATTAGCCAATTTATGCATGCGTTGAAAGAGTCTCGGCCTACATGTGAACAGGAAGAAGATCCAACACTAAATTTCGTAGATATTATTATATTGTACCTCCGATTTACTGCTTAAAAATAGATTTTTGTGAAGGCTGCATCAACACAGTTTGATGTGCAGTTCAGTTAGAGTCAAACAATCACTGGAATCATATGCATCCACTTAGCAGACAGCCACAAACAGACAATGCATATGGGATCTATTATATTACTATTGATGAAATCAAACTGGAACTCGATTCACTTCAATCCATAATACACAAATGGGCATAAGGTGTATAAAAATAATGAAACTAAACGCATTCATCAATAACCAGGCAAAAAGACAATAGTTCGTAGACTTGCTTGATATGGCTTGCTGTACGCTTTTCCGATAATCTACAAACATAGTTGGCAAAAAGTGATCCTTCACAAAGTTCTCTGTGAAGGCAAGCAATCCATCATTTCTGCAGAATTCCATTCACCAGTGGATAAATGATTAACATGAAGATGCATTAAGAAAGGATGGATAGAAATAATAGGATCAGAAACAGAAAGACAAACGCCTTTCGAAAAATTTCACTCGTGCTGAATCATATATGGCGTAGATAAGAGAATTCAGTAGAGGAAAAGGTTATGGGAAAGAACTGTGGGAAAAATTTATTTCAGGGAAGAGGGACAAATCATGACAAAATCAAGGGCGGGAAATAAAATTTCTAGAAATTTCATCATTCTCCTAAGAGGAGTATCTCAACTGAATATCAAGATGAAACTGTGTTATTACAATTAAACTTTGCTATTTAAGATGAAACATTACGGTACTAAATCGTTCCAGCTATGTTCAATTGAAAGTGTCACTAGTTATGTTGAACCCTGTCTTACTTGTAGAAGCATACCGCCTTGAAACTGTTACTTGTCGGGAGTCCAGAACAGACTTAATTTTTCCCATGATTTTCGTTCAACTACACACCCCAATACTTACAGTGGCAGCACCATCACCTAGTCCTAATCATATTGTGATTATTTCAACATATCAGTTTGCTCAATGACTAAGCAGATATTTCATGATAATCTCAATCATCATGAGTGACAAAGAATGATTCACTGAGCAAACTGATAGGTTGAGATAACAAAGATCTCCTGACAAACATAACTATTTTTGCAGGACCAGCAAATCTAAGACCTGCAAGGTCTGCCAACATATACACAAAATTCCCTGATTTTTATTCAATACAACATCTCTTCAGATGTTTGATAGTTTCACTTCCATCTTATAAATAAGTTCGTAAAGCTGACTAATGGCATGTCATTGAAATGTGAAACGGATCAAGAATATATCTGAGGCTTATATATGCTGAGTGATCATTTCTATGTTGATATTATTCTAAGAAATTATATACTGCATATCATTGGCTGCCGGTTTAGAAATTGGAGCTGAATGTGCTCACCCAAGTTGGGAGAACTTTTGAGGAAGCATAGATGCAACTTTGTCTGTAAACTGCAAGTAAGGGCAGAAAAAGAAAATTAAGTTGTGCATTTTAGCCATGTGACCCTAGAGAACAGACGAGCATTCAATTTGCTTTCCTTTGGCTGCACTCTACCCATACCTGAACTACAGGCCTGTATACTGATGCTGCTAAGTATATCCCTTGCTCTGGTAGCACGGCTCCAGTCCCATAACCTTCTTGGACAACATTTGGTCTTCTCCATCCTTGGCGAGTAAGGTCAGACCCTGCAATTTAATTCAATGACAAAATCTTATTTATGACCTTTGCCAAATTTAACACAATGTTATCATAAATTGCAATGTCATAACTCTTTATTTTTGGAGACATAATCAGGCTTAATTGCAAGGATCAAATGCCCCAAGACTGATGTCATTTAATATATGAAAAGTCAACATCCAGTCACCGCATATATGCCCAATTGTTAAAATCATAGAGTATTTTAATTTTGTTGTTACTTGTTAAATTATAGAAAATCAAATTCCCCAAGACTGATTGCTGACATCTTATGTGTAATCAATAAAGCACCACTTGCTGCTTGGCTACCTCAAAGGGGTGAGGTATGAGAAGAAGTCTTGAGTGGTAGGCATGAGAGAAGTCGAAACAGAAACAATTGGATCAGAACATATTCCTCTTACCTTGGTTAGGAGCCGAAGTACTAGCATCAGTGAACCGGAATGCAAAAGTAAGTCCATCTTCTGATCCATCCCTGTAAACAAATTGACAGAAAAAGGGTTAATTGCCTTATGCTATAGACAATAAATCAGAGTACAACAAGTTCAAAGAGTAAAAACAATGACTAATGTATATCATCATAATGATGCAGGGAAGGCTATCATTCTAGTGTGATAATGCCTTCCCAACAAACGTAGATTTTCTTGTCAATAGAAAAATCTGCAGAAGAGCCCCTCCTGCAAAATACTAAGTTCATTATCAGATATCAATATCCTCCATTCACTACCCTTCCAAACACTGATCAACGTCACCAAACTTGTCTTGCCAGCAGCATGAATATACATTGTAAAGGCAGAATTCCAATATCACCATCCAAATCAGTCATGGGATCAGATGCAAAAAATATATATATACATATATATATAGGGAGGGGTTCAAACGAGAACTCATATTTAAAATAAGAACAGAGAGCCATTTCCGTCACTAAGATCATAACCATCTACGGTGGATGTATCTCCTTGGTAGATGAGTGCAACACCGGAGTTCGAATCCCATAAGGGGCGGAAATTTCATTTAATTATATTTTTTCCGAGTGCAGTTAATTTCACCATGAATGTAATGATTTTATACGTCAAGTGCAATGTTTTCAGTGTTCTTAGTTTTCACAATAAATATGAGTTTTTACATTAATCCAGCCTTATATATATAAGGGAAAAGATCCAGTGAGAATGACCTTTTTTCATGAGAAATAAGAACAAATGAACAAAGCAATGAGACCGAGATGAACAAACCAATATAACACATGAACAACTGCATTAGTTGAATATGGTTGTTCCTGTGTTATATTTAAATTTATGTGTTTGTGCATGCGTAATTTGTGTTTGTGCATATATTTTCATTTCTCACATAAAATCCAATTCTCACTGGATCTCACCACTGGGTTGTGAGAAATGAGAAATGAGAAATGAGAACAACAAACAAACACATAAAATCAACGAACAAGCACATAAAACCAATGAACTAGAGATAAACGATAAATATAAAATTTTCACTCCTAATGGCATTCGATCAAGTGTTGCATGTATTCAGTAAGAAGATGCATTCTTAATGGATCTTTAGTCTATATATATCAATTGCATACATAATATGTGCTATGTGTGTTTGTGAAATTCGAGTAAAAATATCATCATTATAGGGGGATGAAAATGAGCGCATTGCGGAAACAAAGAAAATAACACCAAAGCATCAGTATAAATCTTGTAGAGAATGTTGTTGACATGAAACCCAAATGTTGAAGGAAAAGAAAATGATGCTAAGCACATGAACTATCTAAGATGCACAAAAGTGAAAGAACATGGCATGTCCTTGCCTCTTGTCTTTAGAAGGGTTTTTGCTGGCAAGTCTAGCTGTTTGTACAGCAGCATCTGCAGATGTAGCTTCAGGGGTTGCACGTAGGATCTCACATATAAGTTGCTGGCACTCACTCTACAATCATATGGGAATATATTAGTGAAAAACTCAAAACTCAAAACTTTCTGAGTAGCATGAGTTTGAAACACAAAAAGGGGTCATTAAGTAAAAAACCTGTAGAACATTTAAGGAAAAACCAACACTGAAGCCTCCAGTATCATTAGGAACATCAGAGTCATTACTCCAACTGACGTCAGCAGCCATTAATTTTGGTGTGTTCATATTAAGTTGCTGTGAAGATTTTGACTCGAGCAACTCTCCAACAATAACATGATTTTCTGAATAATTGTTTCACTATCAAGAATACGAAGATAACAACAAAGAGTACAGAATTATACAATTTAAAGAAATTTTATAGCAATAACATACCGAATATCCGAACAAATGTGTCCAGTATAGAATCAAGTAGGTCCCTTGCTGATATTTGTGCTGTCCCAGAAGGAGACATTACATGAGAGACTGGGCTCACAGCTAAAGCTCCAGTTAGCGATATCCCATTTTGACGTTTGTGTTTTGCTAAGTGGTGCTCCAGCTGGCCCTTTAGACAGTGTAGACCTGCGACTGTGGGCGAGGCAGTGTGGCCGAGACCAGTCCTTGGCCCACTGGCACGTCCTACCTGTGCTTTGATCTTGGCAGTAATGATATCATGGATTGTAGAGCGTAACCGTTGGCTATGACCATGGTGACATGACAATAGAGCAGAAAATAAGTAGAAGAACTGACAAAGTGAACTGTTAAAGCAAAAAATGAAATGGCTTAATACTCTTAGGTTTCTGATGTCACAGAGGAGAATTGGCCATGAATAAGCATATCAAAAGGAAAGTATTCATACAAAATTCCCAGTCCGATCACACCCTTCATTTACCAAAATTTGAATAACCCTGGAGCTTCATAGTCCTATGGTATAACTTCCAATAAATGAAAAAATGTCTCTAGCTGTGGTTTCTCATGTATACCAAAATCTTGGGATATAGAGGTTATCAAATGAACTCCCTGTTTCTCAAGAAACATTGCAACAAATTGACAGCAGCAGAATCCTGAATTAAGAGCTCTATACTTCTGCAATATCAACATAATGAAGCAAAAAACAGGATATCTAATTGCTAGGATAAGATATTACAACTTACAAGGAATATATGTGTAGGATTTGACTATTTATTATAGTACCCTGGATTACATCCATGATGTAGAATTATACTGAAGTTGCAAGTCTATTAAGACACAAGTATATCCAATCCTATGGGATTCAAACTTGACAGCATACCATATAATAGCACCAGCTGCAGAAACTTTTCCAAGCATGGAAAGGCACTCGACCAGAGTCTGCAAATACTTTACATGCACTGGAGCATCACTCTTTCTCATCGCTTCCTGCATCAAATACCACACAATTGAGCTTATAGGCGTGAAGAACCAATTTAAGTTCAAGAGCTTTACTGTAAGAATAGCAGCATACAACAAATTCATCGGGAGTAGAATCTGATAGCCACACTGGAATTTGACGAGAGAACATTCTTGCATCACCACCGTTAGCCTTCATCGTAGGAGTATACCCATTAGGTGTAGCATCATCATGCATATCCAAGGTGCCATCCTCATTGTGGCCATCAAATGATGAACTAACAAGCAGAAAGAAGAGAAAAAGCTCAGAAGAAGGGCTAATTATTGAATAAATTCTGATATCCGCCTTGTGCAAATTTAATTCGGAATCACAAACTAAAATTACTTGGATATAATAATAAAAGTGCATCGTCCAACAAGAACTGGAGGTCTGGCACTGAACACAGAGAAAAGTCTGAGTCTTACAAACATCCTATGACATCTTATAAATAAACTTTTTAGTTTGGAACTTCATCAAGACAAGAAAGAGGATTGAGTGATCGAGAATTTGTTGAAAAAGTTCCTGCTTGACGGACATCCTCATCTAGTTAAATCTGATATATACACTAATATGTATAAACAAAATAATTAAGAAAGCTGAAAAACAAATACTTTATCAAGAAGGAGATACATGATTTTTTTTCTTTTTCCACTGAGTGTTGAACTAGATCCCTAGTAAATTATTTTCTTTGTGCTTTTTAATCATTTCATTTCTGTCATTTACTTGCCAATAACAGGTTTTTCTTAATAATGCTAATTGCCCAGCTGACACATTTATGTATAGTTCTGCCCATAGTTCTTTATTATCAGAAGAAAGAAGCTCAAATTTGTTGCAACATACAAGATATGCAGTATATAAATAGCTCATTTCATACCATAAAAGTCACTTTTACCACTTCATCCAATTTGAAAGAGAAACAAACTAATTTCCAGGACACAAACTAAATAATGTGATAGATATAAGACATCTCATGGTCGAACATAACTCCAGTTGCCAGGTAGATAATTAAAAAGTAAAAGTGATTAATTTCATAATTGAAAAATAAGACTCTCACCCCCCATCAACTGAACTGGGCCTATACACTCCATCCCCATCTCCTTTCAGCAACCTGGTTCTTCGCGAGAGAGAGTGTGAATAATTCATGGAAGACGTAACAGCTGTAGCAGTTGGAATTGCATCATCACTTTCAAGCATACTTGAGACATCTGAGCTGCCACAAGGAAAGGTGGAATTACGAATAAGATGATCCAGCCATATACCAAAAGGAAAAGGACATAAAAAAGAAAAATAAACTATCTAAAACAGAGCTAGTATTTCAGGTACAAAAGCAAAAAGAAAAAAGCCAACAAAATAAAATGCAAACTCCCTCAAGTTGTGAAGCACATAAATGTTAGCCAGAAGCACTATCCTCAAAAATGATTGTGGTTAAGCATCATATATGATATGCTTAAAAAGCTAAAATGATAGGTTTTTGAATTACATAGGTTCTCAGAGGAAAGGCTCCTCAAACATGTGAAGCAATATACCATCAGCCACCACTCTAACTTTTACTAGCACGGTGATAGTAAACCAAGCACGGAAAAGGCTTTTCATGTCTAGAGGTTTACTGTCTACGAAATAGATTGAGAATTACCTGTATTCACCCTTATTGTAGAGATGAGAATGTAGATCTTCCAAAACTTTATAGAAAAAGGCTCCTCGCAGTTTTGTCAATTCTGACCGTACATCTTGCAGAGCACCCACCTAACCCAAGTAGATCATCAGCCATCACATACTGCGTAAATAGAGATACCGCCTTTTTGCTTTCAACTTGAACTAGAAGTTGAAATTTTGGAAATAGAGAACCAATTGTGGTGTTCGAGAAAAAATTGATAAATTAAGAAAACACTTTGATAATAATGGCATAAGGTTTTTGAGCCCATGAATAACATGTTGAAGAAGATGAGCTTTTTGGGCCTAAATTGAAACAGAATCGACAACTTCTGGAGACCTGAAGTAATGTGTGGATATAGCTTTGAGGATTTATCTGGTTGAGAAAATGTAGGAGAAATTATTCAACTGGTAAAGGCTCAAAAGATGAATGGTCTGCAGTAGATACCAGTGACTGTGAAAACTGGCTTTGAGCCAAACTCAAAGCAAAGTAAAAAATTATTTAACAGACTCACATCTTTTACCCAGACATGTATTTGCTTAGCATAAATTGATAATTCATAGGCTACAACTCTAAATCAGATACAAGGTGAAAAAGGAACCATAATTACACTAGATCTTATATCAACCAACAAAAGGCCTAACAAATAACAAGTAGGATTCTTCAGTAAGTCTGTTATAATGATGTAGGATGTATCTACTTAGCAAGATCCATATAGAATAATAACCTTTTCTTACAAATTCATTATGCTTTCTTGGGCTGATTGTTGCATTCGAGCAGAATATTCATGGGAGAAAAAACTCAAAAGGAAACTAACAAAACTTGCATAAAAAATAGAAAAAAGAAACCAACCGCTTGGAGGCCCTCTCTCTCAAGCATTAAACTTGACTGGACATGTAACTGTACTGCCGCATAAAACTGCTTTTCAGCAATAAGCTTTTCAATACGAGCTGGGACCTATATGTTTGAAAGACATTACAGAAATTACACTAAAAGCACAAGGACTGAGTTATATGCACTGCTTGAATCCAGAAAATAATTATAACAAGCATAAAAAGCAATACTGGCAATATTTATAAAAGTCCATGACAAAAAGCTTTATAATCACCCCCCCATCAGCAAAGTGGAGCTATGTTTTAAAAAAATAATGTGTTTCCGATTGAAACAAAATCTGTCAGCACAACACACTGACCTTGGCTATGCCTTCAACTTGGTCTAACAATGCGATTATGTGCCGCAAAGTAACAGACCGGTACCACAACTGATGCAATTGTTTATTATGAGCACCGAGAAGTTTCTTTGCCTGAGCTAAATCAATCTTTAAGTCCCCAAGGCTTTGAGCAGATTCACTGAACAACCGCAAAATCTGAAGGACCGAGATATTTTAATTATAAACTTTAGGCATACCAGAAAAACAATACGGCTAGTCCAAGAGCAGTAATGCCACCAAAGAGAAACGGCAAAAGAGAGAGAGAGAGTCAGACAGAAAGAAGGATGCAACGCCTCAGATCCAATAGTGTTAGCAGCTACATTAAGTTCCATAAAAGTAGACTGCAGTTCTTAAGTGATTCTGTAAAAGATCCATTATAGCAAGATGTCCTACAGGTTTCCATACATTTTTTTTCCTTTTTCTTATTTCAGGTTGGGGATTAAGAAACAAGAAAAAAGATCATATGGTTCATACTTTAAGTCCACATATGTAATACAACATAGAAAGGAACATCATTAGTATACAAAAATTGGCTACACCCAGTAAAGGCCAATGTATTGCAATATGATCTAAACTTCCTTAGACTATATGACACTAAAACATTGCTTCATAGACCTTACTTCTCAAAATGGTCTAACCCTTTTTGGCCTATTAAGGTATTTATGCAACCATATAAGAAGTAGAAAAAAAATCAAGTTAGCAGGACTAGCTCATAACATGCCACCAAAAAGTAAATTAATTAATTAATTAACAAAATACATAATAAAATCAAATAAAATATTCTCAGTCGAATAAGTGCATAAAACAAGCTCCAACAAGCTATCAGATATATACGTAGATGGAAAGTAATTGGCCGAAATGGAACCCAAAACAATAACTGTAGTGAAACCTGAGAATAATTTTGAATTGCTTTGTTAAAGCCACTGTGATATGCATGAACAACTTCATCAACAACTTCTTCAATAATATCACTTTGCTCCTTTAAGACCTTCACTTCCCCTTCACGGTCTTTGGATGTTAAAATGTGCACAACATGAGGTAATGAATCAAAGCGCGCTGCAGCCCAACTTTCATCTATTCTAGAAAGTTCTTCCTTTAAAAACTGCAAATACCATGGCACAATAATAAGTGTTGACTTTCAGCAGCCCATACTTAGTTGTTGTAAAGCTGATGCATCATCAATACAGCACGAGATGTCCTAAATGGCAAATACATGGAGAAAGAAACTCCAAAAAGTAGGAACTTGGGGAGAACAGGGACAAGCAAACTTAGAATTTTGGGTAGGGTAGTTATGCTATCTAAGACCGGATAGTAGTGTCAACACAATAATGTGCATATGGAGTTCTTCAATTTTGCAATATAAATGGGAAATAAAGTCCCCCAGTAGCTACTTATACAGGACTCACAGAAGATAAAGAAGCTAGCAAGTCGGACACTGATAATCAAACAGTCAATAAATGAGTAACTTTTAGGTCATTCTACAATGTGTGATCAGGTCACGATCTTCTCCCTCAACTGCACTAAAAAATTAAGTTACATGAACATCAGCCTCCATGCACAATAAAGAGCTACATGTGTGTCCAATTGCATGAAGATCATGTTTGCCCAATCCCAAGTCAGTTCAATACAAATTGAAGCTAAGACTCTGTAGCTATCTATTGTCCCAATATGTGCAAAAGCATCCATCCAATTTATTAATGAAATTTTCCATTTACGAAAGCAGAATATGACAGTTCAGTTTTCAGCTAGAATAGTCTGCTAGTAAAGCCACTTCTTTCAGCATTATGATGGAAAACTAACGTCTCCTAAAATAAAATACACATTAACAGTGGGGCCCACAGTACCAGGAAAAGCAGAGCAATTCTCTGGTTACTACACTTCTTTAGCGGGAATCTCACTAGATATACGAAGTGAAATTGTACATGTTATTAGTGACTGTCTAATATTACATGTCTTCAATTAAATCTAGAAACTACAATTGTATAGTTTTGAGACGAGGAAATTGACAGTGGAGTCCCAACTACTTTAGCCATAACAGAATACAGATTTTATTTGGAGACAGTATATGGTCCAAACTTGGAAACTCGTAAATCACCACTTCAAGGAGTCACTAAAGATCAAATTTCTAGTTGGGACTCCACTGTCAATTTCCTCGTCTCAAAACTATACAATTGTAGTTTCTAGATTTAATCACCACTTCAAGGAGTCACTAAAGATCAAATTAACACTAATTCTGAAATCAAATAAGAAGCTAAAAATCACATTGATCCAAAACCCCAATCAAGTAAGCGCTATCAAACCACCAAACACTTTTCCACTATTTTTCCAAATTAATCCACTTGTCTAAAGAACTAAAAGCATTTTGACCGAAGAAAGCTACATGCGCATATGAATAGATCATAAAATTCAATCCAGCGCCCAACTGATACAATTTTACATCACTAAGAAAAGCATAAACGAAATGCAACTACGCTTTAAACACGTAAAAATAAGCTAAAAAAACTCACCGATTTATCTTTCGGGATGGGGAGCCCGTCGAAGATTGACATCTCAATACAATCAGCTAGATTACAACTCCTACAAAACAGAGTTATGCACAAATTGAAGGAAAAAGAATATCAGATTCCAAATTCTTGAAATTAAAAATATCGGAAGAATTAGAAGTTTGATATAACTGGGTGTAAGTATACATACACTCGTACACACACACACACGCAATAATGGAAGAGCTGGATCTGTCAAATTATGGCTTGAAGAAAATAGATCAGATAATTGATTTAATTTCTGCAAATAAATGTTTTCGGACATTTAATTTTCAGTTTTTCAATAATAAGTCTTTATTTGATTACTGAAAACGAGTGAGCTGAATAGGGGTATAGACGTCAATTCCTCACGTCGATGCATTGCGGTGTTGTACCTTCTGTCAGTTATTACAAACGAAAGTTTGAATTTCGATTTTTGCTGGCAAAATTAGATTTAAGTGGTATATAAAATCTAATACGTATAATTACTGACAAGTTACATATAAAGTGGGTGTCTGTCCCAATGGATTAAAATCCAAGTCAAAATCTACAATCTCAAAAGATAATACAAATAGAGATAAAGATCCACACGTGAAGAGATTTGATCATTTGAGTTAAAATTAGGATCCGATTAATCAACCAACTATGACAATCTTGCAATTCTAATACGATCTTAAATATAATTTAAATAATATCATTATATTTTGATTTGTTATAAATAAGTACTTTTATATTTTTGGGTTATTGATGATAAATCGCGATTTAGTAAGACGTTCTTCCTTCAATCAATAAATTGGAAGTTCGATAAATAATTACAACAATAATAAATTTAGTCAACTAATAGTTGACGTTGCATGCTTTATCAAAGTTGGTATCGCCAAAGTGTGGGTGCACAATATGTGTATCTTTTATTTTAATTTATTTTGTAACAAATTAAAAGATAATAATATTAATGCAAATTTCAACTGTGTTATTAAATATGCGATGCAGGTGAAGGTCTGTAAATGAATTGACGATTAACACTTAATAATTATGATAAACCTCAAATCAAAAAAATTATCGATTTAGTGGTAGTAAAAAAATTGGCCATCAGTCCATGACTAAAAGACGAAAGTTTTAACCGATTTAGGACCCAAAAAATTTGGTTACCTGTCAATTCTTGACATACAAGATGAAACTATTAACTTATACTTTAATGACTTACTCAATGTAAGACTTAGAAAATCATTTGAATAAATTATTTTTTCAGTTTAATAGATAATTAGTGAATGAATTTTCATTGACAAAATTTCAAAATTATAGAATCAAATACGTTATAAATTTTTGGCTAAGGTCGATGATTCATTAAGTCATGTCCTGAATAAATAGTTTTCATCTTTCATGTTCAAAGTCATAATTAATATATTTTTTCAAGCCTATCAACAAAACTCTAATATATATAGAAATGATATTAGAATTAGCCTATTAACACAGCCAAAACTAATAGTTATTCATAAATTTTTAAAACTAAAATATAGTCCATTTTTTATTTTCCGACGAAAATGTCATTCAATATATTTCTCTATATGTTTCTCTTATCTCTCTCTTCAACATAATTCTCCTTCTAACTTTTTTATTTCTCTTTTCCACATTGTCCTGCTACCGCCAGCGTCACCTCGTCGGCGCTGCCTGCCGCCACCACTTCTCAGTGCCAAGACTTTGAATTTATGGTATGACTTATCCAATTTATACATTGTATACCAAACTTGCATGCTTTGAATTCATATCATGTTTATCAAATAAATTTACAAAAAAATATATATCTAAGGCAATAACGTTTATTTCAAAAAAGGTTTGGTGTGCATATTATAAGTTCATCCAATTCATACTATCATACCAACAAATCTCTAAAACCACATACACTGAATGACAAGAAACCATGATTCTAGCCAAGCATCAATAAAATTTGAAGAAACAACAAAGATCCACCAATTCCAAAATGAATTGAATGTATGCAGAAAATGTTGAGTATAAGATCTAAATAATGCAAAATTTAATTGATTTGAACTATAAAAAAAATTCCTACAACATTAACCTATACAAAAACTAAAAAAATAAATAAAACAATTATAGAGCCAGATTGTTTCGGCGGCGGTGAGGACCAGATCTCGATCGGGAGACGGCGCGCTACAGAAGGGTTGGGACTAGGGTTTCGGCGCCTCGGTAAATTGCGGTTGCATGCGACGCAGAGAGGGAGCCGCGGCGAGGGGTAGATCCATATTGGGAGGCTTAGTGGCGAGAGGGAACCTCCATCTACCGCCTGCACACGGTGGAGGCTTCGAGAGGCTGGGTGGCAAGGGGTAAATCCAGATCAGGAGGCGGTGGCGTAACAGGAGGGAGACGAATAGGGTTTCGACGCCTTGGTGAATCGCGGTCGTAGGCGACGCAGAGGGAGAGGCGCAACGAGCCCAATTTGCAGAGAGAGGGGAAGGCCGCATCGACGAACAGAGGGAAAGGCCGCGTGACGGATAGGATTTGTTGCTATTGTTTAAGATAGAGGCGGCGGTTTGAG
This sequence comes from Monilaria moniliformis, assembly GCA_034509125.1. Classification (NCBI taxonomy): domain Eukaryota; kingdom Viridiplantae; phylum Streptophyta; class Magnoliopsida; order Caryophyllales; family Aizoaceae; genus Monilaria; species Monilaria moniliformis. Next base: position 1,291 of record JAYDZE010317826.1, on the reverse strand, counting down.
AGGGGTTGGGCAGCGGCGGCGATAGCTAGGACGGAGAACAACCAGCGGACGGTAGACTGTGGTGGGAGAACTAGGGTATTCTTCGTGTTGAGAAAAAATGAGAACTATCTTAATTGACTAGTTCGACATATTAACACACACACACACACACACACACATATATATATATATTCTTAAAAGGAGATATGTATTATAACCTTATTCGTAATCGGCTACACTATCTCCATAACTATCTCGACCTGCATCTAGTATGTCGGTAATTTTTATTGTTATCAGGCAGTAGATCCATCATACTCTAATATCTTATTTGGTACGAAATATACAATCATTTATAAATCAAAAGCCTGCAAATACCATAATGATTTGTGAGATTATGCATACCACTTCTCAGGTGGTATAATTAATTAAATCCTATTTATAACAAATATTGAGTATATTTGATTGTAATACATCTTTCTAAACAATGAATTACATATTAGATATATTTTAATACATCATATTCAAATATGATATTGATAGTACGTTATACTCCTTATGTCCTACAAGAGCGTGTTCAATTTGACATCTGTTCCACGAGAATGTATCAATTCCTTTTTTGAAAACTAGATCTTATATTTTTATTATATATATTTTTTAAATTATTTACAACATAATCAAGATGGTGCCCACACCCTTTATTCTTTCACAATAAAAAGTGAAATTATTTATCCACTTACCAATATATCTATAATAAAAAGTAGGACCATTTTCCACTAAAAACTACCACTATCAACTTTTATTAAAATCCTTGCCCATAAAAAGTGTGCACTCTTATGTAAATGATGAAGTATGATACAAGATATCTTAGTTAAATATACCAGATGTTATCGTATATTGCATACCAAATGAGTCCTAAAAATAAACGTTCATCGATGAAAATAAGAGTATAATGATATGTTCCATTTTTCATTTTAGACTGACTCATTTGAAATGTCTCATTTTTGTTTTAGGATAAATTTTGCGGAATCATATATCTTTTTATACATGTGATGGGACAATATAATTTAATTATCTAATTAATTTTCTTTCCTAAATAATTGTTTAAAAGAAATGAGATATTTCAATGGGAGAGAGCAGGTATATTATTTTCGAGGGAATTCAATGAAAAATATTTAGAATGCCGCAATTCCATCCCTAGAAGCGCCCTATTTTCCTAAAATTTTTCACTCCCTATGAATAAAGGTAAAATGCACAAAACTCTCCCATGGCGTTTCTCTGCAACTGATTTCTTGATTTTATGACTGCAAACTTT
>JAYDZE010317715.1:0-18366 GCA_034509125.1 Monilaria moniliformis | reverse complement strand
CTACCAAACAGCATTCTTACACTGTTGGGCCCAGATAATTAACCTTATCTGGGCCTTATCTTTGTAAGCAAACAGGGCCTTAATGAATAACTAAAACTTAATCTATATTGTAGGATTCAAAAATGGACATTCATGATTTGGTTCTACACACATCATTATACATTTGAAACAATATCATTACCGGAGCAAAAGGGTAAAAAAAAAGAAAGCAAATGGGCGGGATTAAATTTTGGTAGTTGTCGGATTAAATGGAGCAACTGCTCTACGGAATCTACACACGATCAATCATCAGCAAAAATCTCTAAAATTTTAACAAAAATTCACTCTTTAGAATTCTGTAATATAAGTTTCAATAATTAAAAATAATAAATAAATATGAAAATGTTAATACATACTCAGTGTCACTACCAAGACATAATCAATATTTTATCCTATGCATACTATCATCATAACGGTTTGAATATATCATTAGAAACGTACTCATATTGCAAATTCGACATCATTTTTTAACTTACCACATGTCATCATAATTTGAGAAAACCTCATTAATATAACACCCCGAAATCACTACACACCAAATAATCATCAATGCATATCACATTAACTACATCATATATACTGTAACATAAAAATCATTACAATGTGTTGAAATGCTCATTATACAGCTCAATGTATATCACTAACTTATGCATCGCAACGTCTGCAAATAACAATAACTAATGCGCATCGTCCAATGTCTTGAATTTTTTACCAATAGTAGGCTTCAAATCTTTTTTGCATACAAGCACGTACAAAACTGTAATTGAAATTGCAACATTAAAAATAATAAATAAATCTGAAATGTTAATACATAATCAGCGTCACTACCACGACATAATCAATATTTTATCCTTTGCATACTTTCATTGTACCGGTTTGAATATATCATTAAAAACATACTCATATTGCAAACTCGGTATCATTTTTAACTTACCACATGCCATCATAATTTGAGTGAAACCTCATTAATATAACACCCCGAAATCATTACACACCAAATAATCATCAATCCATATCACATTAACTACATTATATATACTATAACATAAAAACATTAACTACCAAAATTTGAAAAAGCAGTAACTGTCGAAATCTAAATATTAAAACCCTAGTCATAATATACGGTAGTTACTATATCCAAAAATTTTATATATATTAAATCCCTTACCATAAAATTAGGCATTTACTATAAAAAAAATTAAACTAATTTTACTAAGTTATCCTTTGACTAATAAGATAATAATAAATCGGCGCCACACGTCTTAATTTTCATTCATTAAATCTAAAAAAATCGATAGTTATGATGTGGTTTTCATTTTGCAATAAAAATTTGTTCGAAAATGATTACAAATATATATATATATATATATATATTACTTCTAAACGAACATTGGAAGAAAAAAGTTGAAAAGTATAATATATATTACATGAAAAATTATATCCTTAAATTCTAAATTATATTCATTTTATCAAAAATGTTCTCAATTATCTTAAATGTTTCTTTGTTATATGGACTATTAATGGTATAAACAATATTTTGTGTCTATTTTCCGATCCCAAAATAAAGAGATGGCTCGCCAGATACCTTGATATATTTTAACTTATTCTTATTTTTATAACCAACATGGCATGAAACTACATCATTTTGTTCCCTTACTATTTAAGAAAACTCTTAATAAACTCCTAAGGAAAAAAAAAACCGGCATTATTGATCACCGATCACTGTAAAATGCCCTCCACCACCATGGATTCAATCAGCAAGCATACTAAGCTAATTTGGAGTTGTCGATAGGTGGAAAGTTGGAAAAAGAAGCATAAATTTCGATGGAGAAACGATGGTATTCTGTAAGTATAATAAGGAGTGTTTATTTTAAGTGATATGATAGATTGATAAAATATAAAATTTAATATTTGAAGGACTTGCAATATTTTTATCAATTCATCTTATCACTCAAAGATAAAAGTAAACTCCCCCTTAGAGATATATAGGGGTCGAGAAGATAGAAATTGAGAGAAAGGTGAAGAAATTGAGAGGGCACAATGTAGGAAATTGGTGGCAGTGAAAAATAAGAAGAAGAGTAAGACTCGTGGAAACTAAGAGTGATTTTGGCAAAATAGTAATGTGATTTTTTATAACAGTTCATGATATTTTTTATAGAACATATATAATTTAAAATTTGAAGCTATTTATTCTATATTATGGTACTCTTGGTGAAGAATATATCAAGAAGTATTGAATTTATGTACTACATTTGTATATGAATTCAAAGCGCGTGAATTCGTAATAAACACCTGGCTTTAAAATCACTATTTGGGTCAAGATTTACCTAAAAAGGAATTTAATGGTCAATTATTACGATTGCTATTTGCTACTTGATACTTGCTACATTTCTCTTTAATAAATATAAATTGTTAAGTATAAAATAAATTGCAGTTTCTTAGAGTGCATATATAATAATATTTACATTAAATATTTAATTTTATTATTATTAAACACAATGTTATATAACCTCTGCAATTCAATTCGCGTTATATGACGTATCATTTGGAAAACTTTAACAATAGGACGCTACATTTATCATGTGGATAATGTTTGCCATTAATTTTAATAAGGCTGCATGTGTTAATATATATCTAAATTTATATATAATCAAACTACAAACTTGTTAGAGAATGAAGATCTATTGTGGATTCATCATTTTGTTAATGAATTTGTGGTTTTAGATTCCAATTTCATGGAGGCGAAATTTTTCATTTTTTCGAATTCATCATTTTTCATTGTTAATTTACCATGTTTCATAGAGAATTCATCATTTGTTCATAGTTTGTAATTCTTATTTATAATGAATTTTTTGTAGCGTAACCCCTTTCCCAAATATCAATTTTATAATTAATATATTCTATATTTCTTTATTTCATGCTACATAATATACACATAATCTATATATCACATACATGTAATCATACGTACAAAATAAATAGAATATTTTGAAATCAAACTAAATCGGGAGTCCCACATCACGTACTCGAAAATTGATCGATGAAAAATGGTGCATGCAAATTTGTCGTCTCATTTCTAAGCTTAAAATCTTGAAGCACGATGGCAAAAGGTACAGCTCAAATCTTCGTCTAAATTTCTGGACAATATAGCAAGAAAATGACAAATCAATATTGTACTTTTCCGGCAGCAGAGAATGGGTACATATATAATTAATATGATCAATCGTGATGGTTTGAATAATTCTCAAATAAATGCATACATACATATGTGTGTGTGTGTGTTAGAGTTAAGTGTTTCATCATTAGTTGGTGATTTGAAAATGACCGTGTTTTAGTTTAACTGGAGTCAATCTCGGCAAATTATCCAAATTAATTAAAGCAGCAGACAAATACGCAAAAAAAGTATAGCATCAATAATGATGTGGTATGGGTTTGGTGTAACGTTTTAATTATGTATTGATGACGGGAAATTACAATCTTATTCCTCCAAAATAAGGGTTTCATTTTCTTAAAATAGTACTAGTATTTTTATATAGTCTAATATGTTGATAGGTTATAAAATAATTAGTAGACTAAGTTTCCGTTTTTGGCATTTAGTCTGATTTGACATGAAAATCCAATTTTACTGTCCAATTGCTAATTCATCAGTTTAAATTGTTGCCTGATTAACATTTATATTTGATCACCATTTTGCGGAAAGTGGTTAATGTGGAAGAAACGGGAAGGAGAGATTGTCCAAACTAGTAAAAAGGGTTAAAGTCTGTTCGAGGCTTTCAAGCGGTGAAGACATGTAAATAGAGAGGTATAGGAATCAAATGATTCAAATCCCACCACTTCTCTTCTCCCAAATAAAAAACCAGTGAAAAATAAGTAGTGAATTGAGGGATAACAAATAAAATCTCAAAATCGCTAGGCTCAATTATCATAATTCATAATTACGTCGCACCATTATTATCACAATTAACAACTGTGTTAAACCTTAATTTAGGAAGAGATATAAAGTAGCTTTAAAACGGCCCTCTTGTCGGTGGTTTACAACAGCTGAAACTCATCAATTTATTCAGTCAATCAATTTATGACTTTAAAAGGGTTGCATTCATTAATATTCTTGACTTTGAAAAAGAAGCTAAAACTTGTCAGTTTATTAAGTTAATCAATCCATCAATTTATAAAATTGCAAACCTGTAATATGTCCAAAAGTACAAATGATAATTGATAAATATCAAACTTCAAGGATTAAGATTAACGACAATCAATTAAAACCAGCATATGCCCAATCATATCTTAGATTCGTTTTTTCATGCATCACGGAATTTTGTTGGACTCACATAATACTTCTTCCATTTTCATCTCATCAAGATAGTCAATTTCCATTTTTCGCACATATTTAATAATAATACATTCGATGTCCTTTAGAAAATGTAATTTATGTGAAACTGTTCTATTTTTTTTCTTATTTATTACTCCACATATCATCTTCTCAATCACTAAATAAGACTGTTTTAGTAAGAGAAAATTTTAAGACAATTCTATTTGAAAAATGGGCTATATTTTGAGACATTAATCCCAATGAAAATATATATTAGTAGAATGGGATAGCAAATAAAAATAAAATATGACTACATAATAAGTGAAAAAATAGTATTAAGTTTAGGGAAAATTGTCAAATAAATCACCAACACAAACTATGACATATATATTTTATAATTTTAACATCATTTCTAAAACTTGACAATTAAATACATAATTTATATTTTATTTGTAATTGATACTCAAATAGTTTTTCAGCTGACTATAAAATTATCTTCTCCAGAAAATTCTTCCTCGTCTCTCAACCAAAATCGAGGAACCACACATTTAAATGTTCCTCTTTTCAAGAACCAAAGCCCAAAAATTAATTTCAGGAATTATATTCTATCTTGGCCAGAAAGATCCCAAAAATGCGACTATATCCCAAACTCAGTTTGCATATATATACGCTGGAAATTTCATACCTTACTCATTTTCACCATTAATTGATTCGACCATTAGACTACTCCACTACTAAGTAGGTCTTCCCCCTCAAGGAACTGACAAAAACAAGAACCCAAAACGGTCGAAAAATCCACATCCCAAGGACCATAACTAATCGAAAATAGTGATTGCAATTTCACCGCAAAATAATACACAGATTATTTCTCTAATCGCCATTTTTTCAAAACACGATAGACACCGCAAAATCCGTCAAACTTGGTCTCATTACTATCACAAAACCTAAAGCCATAATTAACTACTCTTTATTACAACAAAAAAAGCACCTCCAAAGAGGGCCATCTCTTGTCCCCTTAATAAAACTCCCCCTAAGGTGTGATCTCCATCTTTCTCCACTCACATAGAAAAGAACCTCCACCATATTCCACTCTCTCTCTCTCCACCCTCTTTTACTCTAGCTATGTCCTCTCCTCCAAAGGAATCCCCACAAGGGTCCGCCAGCCACCCCCCGCCGTCCCCGCCCCCAAGCAGGTACGAGTCCCAAAAGAGAAGAGATTGGAACACCTTCTTGCAATACCTCAAGAACCAGAGGCCTCCGATCCCCATCTCCCTCTGCAACTACAGCCACGTGATCGAGTTCCTCCGATACCTAGACCAGTTCGGGAAGACAAAGGTCCATCTGCATGGCTGCGTCTTCTTCGGGCAGCCCGACCCGCCCGCGCCTTGCACCTGCCCGCTCAAGCAGGCCTGGGGCAGTCTCGACGCCCTCATTGGCCGCCTCAGGGCCGCCTTCGAGGAGCACGGCGGCTCCCCAGATACCAACCCCTTCGGCAATGGCGCAATTAGGGTTTACTTGAGGGAGGTCAAGGATTGTCAAGCGAAAGCGAGAGGAATTCCTTATAAGAAGAAAAAGAAGAAGAAGAAGATGACTCATCATCCTCTTAAGCTGCATGATGATCACTTCATCAAGAATTCTGCTTGAAATTTGGATTATTTTTTCATCTATGGACATTTTAAGGTAATGTTTATATATCTTATAACCTTGTTATCTTCCATTTTTCTTTTTAAGTTTTTTTTGAGCTGGGAGATTGTGGATTAAGATTCCTATCATGATCACTGAACTATAATACTTGATTTCTGAATATGCAGGAATTTAAAACAAGTTAAGTTGAATTAGTATTATTTATAGAGACAAAGAATATTGAAATTGGTATCTAGATCACTCATCCTTATAAATGAGAGAATTCCACTGAGCTATAATACTCGATTTCTGAATATGTAGGGGAAAAAAAGAAAAAAGAAAAAAAAACTCGAGTTAGAATTAGGATTATATATAGGGACAAAATGAATGAGGGAAGAAGCCTATATATATATCAAGAAGGTGTTAATAGGGCAGGACCACAGTAGTACAATTCAAAAATCTCCAGAATTTTCGACAAATCAAGAAACCCTAGATCCAACAATCCCAAAATAAAGAAAGAAAACCCTAAAATTTTGTGAGACCTTTTGGTGATCCATTTTTGAGTATTTACTGATAAACTTAAATCAGCTGGGAATATTTGCTTTAGTCTTTTCTTAGTTCCAAAATAAGAAATTGTGTATTGCTATGATGGATATATCCCTATCTTTCTCTCTCTCTCTCTCTCTCAAATAATGCAATTCACTGTTGATCTATTTTGCCTTTTTAAACTAATATTTGGCTCTTCTAGGATTCGGGGAGATCTTGTGAACCCCATGACATTACTGGTAATCATCATATTGTCCCAGTGATTGTACATGGAAAAAACACACACACTGTGTATAGGAAGTGGTTCAAGTGAGTAGTATAACATAAATTTGGATAAAATATTATGAATTCGCTATGGAAGATTATTAATTTTACAGTGAAAAATGATGAAATTCAAAAAAATAGAATTTTCACCAAGTATGAAATTTGAATTTGGAACCACAAATTTATTTAACAAAGTGGTGAATCAACCGTAGATCTTTATGATCTAACGACTGAAATTGATTCGTATATTATATGATAAATGTGGTTCTTATTACGTGTCTGTGTGTGACCCTCAGGTAGACAACCACCTTTTAGACAATCATTTTTAATTAACATTTTACGTGAATGTTTGCTGACAGTACTTAGTCCTTAGTTTATGGTACATTTGTCTGAAGAGATGCCTATTATAATGTAAAACATTAATGGCAATCTTCCTCTTTTTTCATAGGAACAGATATATGTCGTTACTCGTTAGTCCGCAGCATCATTCTGCATTAAATATAAATATTTACTATTATGTACTGCTTCAATATACTATGTTTTATTCTATTAAGATATAGAAGGGTGGCATATTACACTTCTAGATTGAAATGATTTTGTGAAATTGTTTAGCTCACTGTGTTTACATATTCTGCTAATAGATATCTAAAATTTACAGTATGATCAGTATAATTACAACAAGAAAAGAGAACATTATTTCACAAAATTTACAGTATGATCAGTATAATTTTTATTTCTAATGATCACTGATTCAAATTCTTTACTCTATGTATTTTTGTTGTCCTAGAAGTTTATAGGAATTGATGAGTTTGAAAATGGAAATTTTAGCTTTAGAAAACGGGTGTGAACAAACAGTTATTACATGGGATTAGAATCATGTAGAATTCTTGCCTTTTGATAACAATTGATTTTATACCCTTTTAACCAGAATTGTATCTCAATATGGTGCACAATAGTACCTCTCACATATATTGATTGGTAAATGAAATATAATTTTAAAAGAAATTCATTTTATTCATGAGTTAGAATAATATGGTATTGCCTCGTGTGATGTGATGACTTAATTAGTTGATGAAAATCATGGAATTGAAATTCCTATTAATACTTTATAAATTGAGTCTGTCGCATCATTTTTATCTGTATTCCAAGCTACTGTATATATTAGGTTTCTCTATAGACAGTAATAATCATTAATGCGTCAAGATGCGTCTTTATTCATTACATATATCATTCGTCTTTTTATTAATTTTTGCAGGCTTTAAGGTGACCAAGAGCAATAAAGGTTGCTGCAATTCATGCTTTGATTTCATGGCCATAGACTATTCGATTATAAGTCAAGAATCTATTTCTGAATAACAAGCAACATATATATGTAGCTTAGATATGTAGATATCTATATATATATGTATAGTAATTTATTGTTTCAATAATCATTTCCATATAGAGGGAGGGTTATTATCTAGCTAGATTGTGTTACACACAATTAGTATCTGTTATTATTCTTATTTTATTTTTTGACTTGGGAGTATCTGTTATATATGTAGAAACGAATGAGCGTTTTATTCAACTTCTGTTACCGAAAACAAACTCTGCTAACACAGTTAAATAATCAGATCACCTGAGACACCCTGTAAATCACAGGCTTACCATTAGTTTACGTGAGATCTCAAATTTCATATTAGAATAATTTCAGATATATTATATTTAGTTGTGAAGCCAGAGTTTTAAATTAGGGGGTCTATTTTTTTTCTTTGAATAATTTAATTGAAATCCAAGTTATAAAGAAATTAATCAAATAAGCCACAGATAATTAGATGACTAAAAGTTTAATCAAGACTAGATTTTAGATTACATAGGAAAATTTATTGCACGGTCTACACAAACTTTCTAAAAGAATTACTTATTCTAAAAACATATACTAACATTTTTACTTAAATTCCATCATTTTATTACAAAAATAAAATTAATTAGATATTTAATACACTTATTACTAATTAGGGTGTGTTTGATAGATGGGTTAAGCTCAAGATTAGATTATAAATTATAACCAAAATGTGTACATTTTAGTTATAATTTATAATCTAATCTTGACCTTAACTCATCTATCAAACACACCCTTAAAATATAAAAAAACCAAGATATACCAAGTTGATAATCTTGTACTTTCAAGCTAGGTTACTAAACGAGCTTGCAAACTAGCTAACGAGCACAGTATGTCATGTTCAAACTCAAATCATTTAAATAAAGACTCAACGTATATAACATTGTTCAACCATGAGAAATACCAAAACTCACCAATAAGAATCATGCATTGCAGGATAGAAACATATCAATACAAAAAGGGACAACATCTTTCCTTCTATGTGTACAACTTGTTTCCTTTTTTTCCAACACAATTTGAAACCAGCAGCACTACTATATACTAATTAAGATTGTTCTAAAATAGTATAGTATGAAAGAAAACATAATAAGTCACACTCAAATACTCACAAAGAATAGGATGCCAAAAGATAGCAACGATGATCTTTTGAGTCACTTCACTTCTCCTCCTTATAACAGGCATGATGTTCGAGATATTCTTCGAGTTCATTCTCCAACTTTTCAATGAACTCACTTGTATGCTCTAACGACTGCTTGGGTTTATATGTTTCTAGGGCCTACAATTTCAATCATCGTCTTTAGATCCAAAAATGCCATATATACACAAACATGTCGACAATGAGCATTCAGATTTTGATTTTTTCTAGGATACAACAAACTCCAATTTGAAATCTGCCGCATAAACTCCAATTTTGATTTTGTATGAATCTGCCGCATAAACATATAATTTATAGAGTTGTTAATTATAATATGAAATTAGAATTGAACATCTAAATATTAATAGATTTCAATAAGAATCTAAATTTATTACCTGCTAAAAAACATTCCAATTGCGCTCACACCCAGAATCACTACATGTTAATGGCAAGATCTTGATAACAAGTTTTTTCAATGTCGCGGGCTGAGTGGTCATACATCTTCCACCATTGCGCTGCAAAACAAAATAACATAAATTTACTAACTTAGCAATTAGAATTTAGGAATATGAATCGACTTAGTTTAAAGCCTCTCATCAGGAGCTATGTCCTTCCTTTGTCACTGTGCAAATTCAATACCAAAGAAGCTTTCACCACTCTTGTAAATGCTCAGCTCTTGTAATATCTTGTTTTGATCTTCTTTGTTTGGCACCAATCTATAAATGCAATCATACAATCCTTTAGTAACCTCGTGATCAAATTCTAATTCCTTGTTCTCATAATACATGTCCGGATTTAGAAAGTGACCGGCTGCATGCAATGGCCTATGAAGCTGACAATTCCATCTATTATCGATGATTTTAAAAACATTTTCATATCTTTCTTCATTCATGTTGAAAAACTTCATGATTGTTTCTTTTGTCTTCTCCATTGCTTCATAAATATAGCCCATTGCCGGTCTATTTTCCCCATCCACCAATCGAAGAACTCATACAAGAGGAGTCCAATAAAGATGTTTCTTTTTCTCCATTAACATCTTTCCAGCCGTTACATAATTGCTCTCATTGTTCGCTACTACTTAGAGAACATGTTATTTACCAATCTCATCCACAAGAGAATCAAGCAGCTCAAACAATTTCTCCCCTATTTTCACAAAACTTGTGGCATCAATTGACTTAAAAAACAGTCTCAGAAGGAGAATTAACTAAAAAGTTAATTATAGTTCTCCGTCTCTCGTCAGTCCATCCATTTGACATAATTGTACAGCCATGTTTAGTCCATTCATCCTTCTTAGGGTTTAACAAAGAGTCGGTGTATTCCAACTCTTTATTTAAAAGTGGAACCCTAATGTCATGGTAGCTCAGAACCGGCAAATGTTTGTCGTATGCACCAATTGCTTCGACTATATCTTCAAAGCTCTGCAATCTAGTCGCGTTGAATGATATCTCTGCTTGGTACCAAACTCGAGCAATATATTGGTGGACTCTGCCTACAGCTTCTTTGTCGAGAGCTTCTATCATGTTTAACTGCCTCAATTTCTCTTTGCTTCTCTTTTGAATTGCAGTCTCTTGATTTTGAAAAAATAAGTCAATTGGCCCTTTTTTTTGTATGGTAAGTTTTCTTCTTTTTTTGAACTGCAGTCTCGTCGTCGTCGTCACTGAACCCAAGACCTCCAAGATCAGTTTTCTTCTTGATTTTGTATGATTGCAGCTCATTTTTATGGATTTTTGGTTTAAAATATTTTATTGACTCATTATAATTATTGGAATCAGTGTTCTCCATTATATTTTTGAGAAAAATAATTTCAAACCTATTTAATTACCGGAATCAGTGTTATACTTGAATTAGTTTCTTTATAATTGTTGTCTTGCTGAAAGTTTTATAAGTCCATTAATTAATTTTTCTATTATTTTGGGAAAATATTGTAATAATGTCTAGAGAATAATCTTCTTCAACGGGGGCTAGTGGTCTTAGGCCTCTTGGCAATTTCTAATAGCTCTACTATTAGAATTGATCCGGATTGGAAATATTGCACTCAAGTGGATACTATATCAACAAATAAAGTATTATGCAATTTTTGCCAAAAGTCAATGAATGGTGGAATTATTAGAGAAAAAAATAGCATTTGATGGGAAAGACAGGCAAGGTCGCCGCTTGTCTAAAATGTCCAAAGGAGGTACGAGAAGAACTTTGAGAATATTTTAAAACAAAAAAAAAAGTAACTCAAATAAATCTTCTTGGCCTAGTAATTCAAGTAGTGTTGATCTTGGAGGTCTTGGGTTTAGTGACGACGATGACGATGAGAATGCAGTTCAAAAAAAGAAGAAAACTGTCCATACAAAAAAGGGCCAATTAACTTATTTTTTAAAAATCTTGAGACTACAATTCAAAAGAGAAGCAAAGAGAATTTGAGGCAATTAAACATGAGAGAAGTTGTCGACAAAGTAGCTGCAGCCCGAGTCCACCAATATATTGCTCGATTTCGATACTAAGCACTTCAACGCTATTAGATTCCACAACTTTGAAGATATGGTCGAAGCAATTGGTGCATACGGCACACATTTGCCAGTTCCAAGTTACCATGATATTAGGGTTCCACTTTTAAACAAAGAATTGGAATTCACTGACTCTTTGTTGAACCATAAGAAAGATGAATGGACTAAACATGGTTGTACCATTATGTCAAATGGATGGACTGACCGGAGACAGAAAACTATAATTAACTTTTTAATTAATTTTCCTTCTAGGACTGTGTTTGTTAAGTCAATTGATGCCACGAGTTTTGTGAAAACAGTAGAAAAATTGCTTGAGCTGCTTTATTCTCTTGTAGATGAGATTGGTGAGCAGTATGTTGTCCAATTATTAACGGACAATGGGAGCAATTATGTAGCGGCTGGAAAGATGTTAATGGAGAAAAGAAAACATCTTTATTGGACCTCCTGTGCAGCTCATTGTCTAGACCTCATGCTTGATGATATTGGTAAACTTCCCTAAATTAAGAAGACAATTCGAAGGGTATAAGTCTTGTTGGCTATATTTATAGCCATTCTTTCGCTTCAGTTTCTTGAGAAATTTCGCAAACAAGAGAATTAGTAAGGCTAGCTATTACTCGTTTTGCTACATCATTTCTATCATTGGAAAGGATTCACAAAGTAAATGACAACCTTAGAATAATGTTTACTTGTAACGAGTCGGTGCAAAACAAATTATCTAAAGATGCTAAGGGGAGGGAAGCAACCAAAACAGTGATGATGCCTTCTTTTTGGAAGAATGTGGTATGCACTCTCAAAGTCATGGCTCCTCTAGTACGAGTTCTTCGATTGGTGGATGGATGGGGAAAAGAAACCGGCAATGGACTACATTTATGAGGCAATGGAAAAGGCAAAAGAAACAATCATGAAGTCTTTCAACATGAATAAAGAAAGATATAAAAATGTTTTTAAGATAATCGATTATAGATGGAATTGTCAGCTTCATAGGTCATTGCATGCAGTCGTTCACTTTCTAAATCCGGACATATATTATGAGGACAAAGAATTGGAAAATTTGATCACGAGGTTAATAAAATATTATATGATTGCATTGGTAAATTGGTGTCAAGCAAAGAAGATCAAAACAAGATACTACAAGAGTTGAACATTTACAAGAGTGATGAAGGCTTCTTTGGTATTGAATTTGCACATCGACAAAAGAAGGACACAGCTCTTGGTGAGAGACTTTAAACTAAGTCGATTCATATTCCTGAATTCTAATTGCTAAGTTAGAAAACTTATATTATTTGGTTTTGTAGCTCAATGGTGGAAGATGTATGGCCACTTAGCCCCGACGTTGCAAAAACTTGCTATCAAGATCTTAGGATTAACATGTAGTGCTTCTGGATGTGAGCCCAATTGGAGTGTTTTTTAGCAAGTACTAAATTTAGATTCTTTTTTAATTCTATTAGTATTTAGATGTTCAATTCTAATTTCATATTATAATTAACAACTCCATAATTATATATTTATACGGCAGATTCATACAAAAAAGAGAAATAGGCTCGACCATAAGAAAATGCATGATTTGACTTATGTTAAATATAACCAAAAATTGCATGAGAGGCACAATCATAGAGAAACAATTGATCCTATTTCGCTCAATGACATTGATGAGTGTAATGAGTGGTTAGTTGGAGAGTTGGATGATGATAGTGGTGTTGGGAATGATTTGGATTTTGGTGAAGATTCACTTGATTGGAATACTGTTTATCAGGCTTCGGAGGTTGGAAAGCCTATAACATATACTAGATCTAAGAGTACCTCGGGAAAAAGAAATGAATCTCCAACATCATCAAGTGGTGTAACTAGTGTTAGACGTTCTAAGAAAAATACAAGAGCCACAATCACATCTACAAAAAGGAAAAGGCAGACTGGAGACAATGCTTGAAGAGAGAGAGCTTGTAGATGAAGAATCCGAAGATGAAGAATTTGAGCAAGAACATGTTGGGAATGTTTATATATCTGAAGGTGAACGGGAAGAAGGATTTGTTTCATTGGATGACAATGATAATGAAGAGAATGATTATGTTGAGGTTGATGAGGATTGAGTATGATTTGAAAATAGACATAATATGTATTATTTTATGACTTTATATTTTAATTATAGTGTTAAGACATTAATTAAAACATATTATGTAATGGTTTAATATGATTTTATGTTTTAATTAGTGTGCTAAAATTTGAGGTATTATGTTTCTATCTTTTTTTTAAAAATTTTGCATTTTATATTTCTTATCTGTTATATATTGATAATATTTTTATTTAAATATTTTTCAATCGCCATATCCGCCATGCCAACCGCCATAACCGCTGTGGCGGTTTTTGGGCCAACCGCCATATACCGCCATACGCCATTAATAACATTGCACAACATGGATAGCCTGATCGATCTCATAAGGAGAAAGGACTCGAAAGACGAAAGGAGGCTCAAAATTTCTATAGCTTATGATGATGTTAAGTGTTGTAAATTGAATTATACAGCACTGGACCGCCAATAAGAACCACAAATCATTCGTTTTAACCAGCAATAGGCTTTGGAAAAAGCCTTAGAATTGCAAAACATCATCACAGGAAACTCAGTCCCGAAAGATGGTGTTATTTGATAAGAGATTTCGTCACATGCAACTCAAAATCCAAATCAATTAGAAAAAATCGAAAATTAATTGACTGGAATGTTTCTCTCATGGCCAATCACAAGAGCTAATATCAGCAACCCACTACCCAAGGCGATAAATCACAAAACTCGCACAAAATAGATAGGTAATCCTCACAATCAAACCAAAACAAGGAAAAGAAGGGGACAAAAACTGGAAAGAGAAAAAAAGAAAAGAAAAAAAAGAGCAAAAAAAACTTACCTTTTCGCGCGCAGGAGTGGCTGTCGGAGTAGGGGTCATCGGCGGGTGGATCGCCGATTGGAAGTGGCAATTGTTAGTGGAGATAAGTGTATTGGCGTGAACTGAAGATTGGAAGAAAAAAAAAAAAAAACTGAAACCCTAGTTCTAATTCAGCAAATTGCACTTCGGATCGGTTTTGGTGTAGGTTTCGGGGCGGGTTTCAGGTAATTGAGCAGGGTTGGCCCGGGCAAGGGTTTTGAGCGCCATAGCGCGACACGGGCCGCCACGCACCGCCATCGATTGCTGCAACGCCGCACTGGGGCGATGGCGATATGCTCGAAACCCGCCACCGCCATCCGTCATGGCGGCGCCATGGCCGCCATTTAACAACATTGACAAACTCGAAAATACAAAAGCCTCGAGCTTTAAGCATAGTTCAACTTGAACTAAAAATATCATTACAGATTTCATCATATATATTGGAAGAGTAATGGCACAAATAAGCAAGATATGAGTTGAAAATCCTAATTGGTAATCTTTAAATAATAAAGTTAGATTGTTAGAACATAAATAGGCCTTGATCAGTAAGCACATTTTCAGCTAGAAGTAAATTACTAAAAACAACTCACTTCAGATTCAGCCTCGACAGATTCATCATATATATATGAAGAGAAGAGGCTCAAATAAGCAAGATATGAGTTAATATCCTAATTGGCAAATCTTATAAGCAAATTAGCAAACATAATATCATTTTTAGACAGTTCATACCTTTCCTGAAAAGCGATTATCTGGAGGTGACATGACATCAGGTTGAACGTAGTTCTTCCCCTGATAAAATGTAAGCAAATTACTTGGCTTTATGTCGATAACAATGCCTTTGCTCAACCTAGAAAGCTCCTCGGCATATTGATGCGCTTGCCCGGGCCTACAGGTTTTGCAGATGACTTTTGCAGTCTCGTGGTTCTTCCAATGTAGATGCATATTAAGAACACCACCACCAAATACTCCTCGTCTCCCCACCAGAACATAATGTTTCTTTTTCTCTCCAGTGCGCTTTGGGTAAAACCTCTCCTCTGCAGTCAGGATCTCAGGATCATAGGTTTCGGGTGCTGCTTTGGTCACCTTGTATTTCCTCAGTTTCTCTATCAGCCATGCTTCTTTTTCTTTTTGCCTAAGAGATACACAGAAAATAGGAAACTTCGTCTATGATAAGTGTTGATAAATTAAAGTAATCCAAGACAGCAGGAAACAAAGGAAAATCTGCCTAGCTTCTCAAGCTTGTACCTGATTCTAACTTCTGGATTTGGAGAATTCATTTTCTCCTTTGCTTTCAACCAGTAAAACCTAAGTTCATTCAGTTTCTTCTTTCTTGAGACGTCTGTCTTTTTTGTCGTTGCTTTCCCTTTCTTCAACGATGTTCCTTCTTGACTATGACACCAATTTTAAATTGGATAACATCTTCATCAATCTTCATCTCAATATATTCATCTCAATATATTCATTAGTTTTACTCTAGCATATTCCCTTATTAAACAACTAGTCCAAGGTCCAATTGTACATGATCTATTAACAGAAAACATTTACTGAGATAGATCTAAACGAATGATGCTCCCACAAAGTTTTTGCACCTGAAATTATGCACAAAACGCAGCAGAAAGGTCGAATGAGGATGTGTTAAAATCCTTCTCAATGAGCATTTGGCACCAAGCACAGACTCCCTGCATAATATATAACATCTATCACTCACACAGTTGAATCCTCTTTTGCCAAATAACCAAAGACGCCCAATTCATTTATTTCAACTTAGAATTTGTGTATAAATTATGATAAAGCAAGTACCTAATAACTATTAACTAGTGAATCAAGCTCGAGATTGAGTGATTGAGGCACGCTACCTTCTGGTAATTGGTCGCATAGCGGCGTTGGCGAATGCGGTGAGTGAGAGCCCTGAGATGGCGCACAGGAATAATATGATGTAAAATCATATGATAGCGATTTTCTGCTCCATTTCTATCACCATTGCTGGGGGGGGGGCCGCCCCCCCCCCCCCAATATTTTCTTGTATAATTAGGGATTCGTTGATCGAGTTGGCGGCTGTAAAGTTAATCGAGCATTGTAAAGTTAATCGTCACGCATTCCATTGCTAAGTGGGGGAGGGATTGAGTTGATCGAGTTGGCGGCAGCCAAAATAGCGGACTGTGGCTGCGCGGCGGTCGTGGTTGGGGCGGCAGTTCCAGCTAATTGGAGTTGGGCTGAAAGATGGTTTGGGGCCTTTGGGCTATGCTTAAAAAATTAAAAAAATGAATAAAAAACAGTGGGCTGACCCAAAAGTTTGATTTTGGGACATGGACTTTTTAAAAGGGAAATTGGATTTTTGTTAACATGCATCATTGTGGCATTTATAATTTTCTAATTATGGTTAATACTTAACAGCCATTACTTTTGAAATTAGCCTAAACAAATAAATATAATAACTCCATAAGGTAGTTTCTTATTTACTAAAGATTGAATTGATTGGAAGTTTAGGATATTTTAACTTTCACAAGCAAATTTTGCTTGATTCATATTTAACTTTAACGAGCTAAATTTGCTTAATTCATATTTCATTATATGTATGCAGATCGTGAAGGTCATTTTCGTCCTGTTACACCATAAAGCGAGTTTCAGAGCCAAGAATTATAGTTGATAAGAATATGATTCCTCGTAGGTAGAAATGAAATTGCATTAACACCCTAAAGAGACGTACCATAATAGCTACCACGGTTACTAAAGACAAGGAATTATCTTGTTGTATTTATTTCAAAGGAAAGAATCTCGGTGGCATTCATTTGGAAGATTGGATGCTCTCCGGCAAGGAAAGGGAGGAGATTCCCCGGAGCTTCTCATACAACTTCACTGCAAAAAAAAGTGGGGTGCTCGCTACCTATGCCATAGTGCTCGGTAATAAGACTTTACCGAGCACCTACCGAGCACCAGCTGTGCTCGGTGTCAAGCTCGACGCTAAATTACCGACCACCTACCGATCACGGCACCCGACGTTGCCGAGCACAGACTGGTGGTCGGTAAAGGAACGATGATCTTAAAACTAGTAGTGAACAGGCTTACCAAGCACCCGGTGCTGAGCGTTGTGCTCGGAAAAGGAACGATACATTACCGAGCACATCGGTAGTGCTTGGTAACTAATGCCAACTAGTGGCGAGCACGGCGTGCTCGGTCATTACCGAGCACTGTTCCGTACTCGTTAAGGCCGCACGACCGTGTTCTTGTATTTGCTCAAATGCACCCAGCAGGGTGCAAGTTTCTGTATCGCAATGCAGTTGGTCATCATTTACCGAGCACCAAGAGTGCTCGGTAAACTAACACGGCCGGGTGCTTGTATTTGCATAACGGCACCCGGTCGGGTGCGAGTTTCTGTATTGGGGTTCTGTTACGTTTCTTTTCAAATGTGTAGTGCTCGATATTGTTAATTATTTTTTATATTAAATAATAAACATGAAATTTGAAAAAAAATTAAAATAAAATTCATTAATATAAAAACTAATTTGATATTAAAATTCGATAATATATAAAATTTCTTAAGTACAATAATTGTAACGAACTATTTTTTTTCCTAATTGTTGGAAGAATTGATTCATCTGTTCAGCCATCTTCATTGATCTCTCATCGGCTACTGCAGCACGTATCTCCAATTCTTCCATTCG
>JAYDZE010317604.1:0-18368 GCA_034509125.1 Monilaria moniliformis | reverse complement strand
GAAATAGAATACCATAACTTTAAATTCAATTCCATATAATTCTAATTCCAAATCAATTCCAAATCTATTTTACCAAACGGACCCTCAGTGATTTGCCTTGATGTCCGGACTCAATATTAGCTCTTATCCCAATGATTTGCGGGAAACAGTGGGTGGAAGAAGTTTTGAGTTCACTTAGTTGTGGGGTGTCAGAGTTACTTTTTACATATCTTGGCATCTCCTTGGTGCCAACCCACAGAAAATTCGTACATGGAACCAATTATCGATAAAGTGGATAAGAGACTAGCTCTCTGGAAAGCAAGAAATTTATCGAGAGCATGAAGATTGGTCCTCGTCAAAGCGGTCCTTAACAATCTCCCCATGTACTACCTCAGTCTATTTTGTATACCCAAGAAGGTAGTCAGACGTATCACCCAACTACAAAGAATATTTTTTTGGGTAAAAAAGAATGTGACAAGGGAGGAAATCTGATTGCCTGGGATTCCATTCAGAAACCAGTGGATCAGGGAGGCTTGGGTGTCGGCGAGATTTATATTAAAAATGCCGCCTTGCTTTTCAAATGATGGTGGAGGTTCGCGGATAACCAAAAATCGTTGTGAAATGAAATTGTCAAATCCAATCACGGTCTATAGCATCTTGAGGACTTTTAGAAGAAGGTCGAAAAGAACCAAACGCCAAATTACTGACTTCAAGTATTTCAGTAAGAAAGTTCAGGAGATGGCTGAGAAAGGGATTCGTATGAAAGTGGGCAACGGAGCACACACTAGCTTTTGGTTCGACTATTGGACAAAAGACGGGACACTCAGAATTCTTTTCCCTAGATTGTTCTTGCTTTCTACTCAAAAAAACGACTTTGTTGAGAATATGGGGGCATGGGATAGATGAGCTTGGAGATGGGCGTTGAAATGGAGAAGGAAACTATTTGTCTGGGAAGAGAATTTACTTGGGGAACTTCTGCTAGCTATGGATCTCTCTCCCTTGAATGAAAACACAAGTGATGTGAGGGTGTGGTTTTGTTATAGTTCTATTCCCTTGTCAGTTTCTAATTTTGTTTTGCAGGTTACCTGGGGTATGAAGAATGATGGCACACCTACACAGTTAGGACGACTAGCATGGAGGAACCTGGACCCGCCACGTGCACAACTTCAATTATGGTTTATTCTCTAAGGAAGACTTAACACCAGAGAAAGGCTGCACAAATTAGGAGTTGTCGGAATCGAGGATGATAGATGTGTGTTGTGCAAGGAAGAACCGGAAACGATAGATCACATTTTCTTCAATTGCAAGGTTCAAGCAACCTTTGGCACTCTTGTTGCAAACGCACCGTAAAGATCAATTTTCGAGATTGGAACATCTATTTTTGCCTCCCCAAACAGCCAAATGAGTGTCTCTTATGCGTTTTGGCATAAAATTACATAAGAAACTTGCAACTACGATGATCAAAATTAAAAGTTCAAAAGCAGACTCACATTTTTAGTACGGCCATAAAATTAAATGGATAAATGAAAATAAATAACATTATAAAGTTCACCAGAAAACTTCACCCTTTCCTTTTTAATCTAGGATGTAAAAGGTAACTACAGGATATAGTCATCTCTAACTAACTACCACATCACTTGTTTACCTTTTATTCATTAATCAATCTCTAATAATTATATGACCATTAATCTTGGTTGATATCAAATTAATCTTGAATTTTTGATCTCACCAACCTCCACGAATCAAAATTTGACGACCATAAATCATAGTTGCACATCTAATTTTAGTGCCTTTGGCTTGATTTCTTCAGATAAAATCGATCATCTTTTTCTTTGTTTCTTTAACTTATATACAATACACACTAAGAAG
The DNA here is from genome assembly GCA_034509125.1 of Monilaria moniliformis. Taxonomy (NCBI): domain Eukaryota; kingdom Viridiplantae; phylum Streptophyta; class Magnoliopsida; order Caryophyllales; family Aizoaceae; genus Monilaria; species Monilaria moniliformis. The sequence goes on along the minus strand of JAYDZE010317604.1, from coordinate 16,520 downwards.
CCATTTGATGAGTTGAGTTGTCTCTACGTGAAATTGATGACGACGTGTTAATTTCTTCCCGTTTTAAAAATCAATCAATGATCAACATCACCAAGCAAAATCAACGTCATACACAGTCATACTGTTTTAAATTGTTTCTTTATAGAGAAACAAGAAAGATGAACTCTTAATCAATAGACTCTTATATATGACCCTTCTTAGCAAGGCTGAAATTTATATCGAATTAATTATAATTCCGCAAATTTTTATTTATGCAATTTATTGCTATTATGTACTGAATAAATATATTAACGCAAGATAGTATATTCTGATAGAATCTGGCAACACTAAAATTTACCAATGGTAACTAATCTTCATTGTCTTATTTCCAACTAAATGTTTATAACTGCCTGATTTACTTTCTTTAATTTCTTGGAGCATATTTGAAAGGCAACTCAAACAATGAAATCATTTAAATCATCATAGAACTACATTTGATTGGACTCTTTTCCTTGTCCATTTATGAATTATTATAGGCTTTTATATCATCCCTTTTCGTGGTTTTAGACTGTTAGTGCACCAACTTTTTTTTATATAAAAAAAGACAAATTAATTGAACTCAAATATATTTTGTATCCTCGGCCTAGAAAGCTTCAACTTTATCGGGTGATTATGCAAAAGTCACGAAGCTTAGTGCTCCCTCATATCCTATAACTAACTGATGTGACCTTATGCAAGAATCTTATCTTCCAAACACAACCTGCCTTAAGGAAGTTACTCGAATTAAATATGGGGTATTAGGTTTGTTTCCCATGACCAAACAAACTAATTTTATACAATTAAATAGTCGTTCTAATAATTTTACTACATACTTAACTCTTGATGTTGAAGAATTACATTAATAATAATCTCAGTCATCGCTCCTCTCTTTTCAAGGGAAGTTTTGTGGCAGACTTGGCCGTATACATATATTAGATCTAATTTATCATTGGCTATAAATTTTGATCTGATTATTGTTAGTGTTTTGACAGATTTCTTTAACTCATTAAATAATTTGATATAATTTTTTATGTAATCTTCAATATTTATAGATGTGGGCTATGTCTTTCTATTCAGAATATTGGATTAGCATTTATATATTAGGCAAAATTACTGGCTATTGGTAATAACATTATATATATATTCACTGCATGTGTACGTAGCTTCTCGTAATTATAGTATTAATCAGCAATTGGAATGTAGCAGATTGAAATATATACAATTTATATAATCTAAATTAAATACAAGATTCCATTATGAAGATGCGTGTGATGCTTTATATCCCACGAACCTTCTCGTTCTCACATGATGAAACGCTAAGTGAGTACTAAAAAAGAAAGAAATTAAGGAGGAAAAAGATAAATAATTAAATAAATAGATAAGCTAAATGAAAATGCTGACACTACTTGACAATCTGCTACACTAGAATTATAGACCAGTAGGAATTGAATTGGCTTTCAGTAGAGGCCAGCTAATCCCACTCGATACCGACCTCTTACCCAACCACAATTTTTAGCTTCAAATATTACACCATTAATTAATATTATATAATTATTCTATTATTTGATATACATTTCCGGTAATTATTTTTTGGTCGGTTGAACACTTGGTTTTGTATGACTAAATGTATATTTTTGCTTAATCATAATCTTTATTCGTGGACTAATTGGCGCTTCACATGCTTGTATTCATCAAGACGCATAGTAATGGATTCTTGAATTTGTCGTTTTCCTTAATCAAGAATCATCTCAACGGGATGATTGAGCTACAAGTCTCATCTTTTAAACTGCAGGTAACTGGACCAAGAGCACAACCATTTCAAGAGGCTTATAGATATTTCGTGTTTGATTATATTTGGACTGTAACAAAAATTAACGTTTATTAGCTAGTCACAGTGGTAGGGACTGGCGTGAGTGGTCTATTTGAACAACCGTGTACATGCGGAGTCAAGAGTCACGATCATGTATTTCTACTACAATATTTCGATAAAACATAGAAAAAATATTTATTTGTCTTGTGTAGTAAGTTTTTCTAGCCTAACTATGATTGACCGTTTTGAGTTGAAAGAGCTTGTCATCATTGACTTATATAAATTCTTTCATTATGCTCTTCTTTAATTAATCGTGAACTCAAAATGAAGCCAAGCAAAACATTTCAAATCCTATCTCTGTATATATAGGTACGTATATATGATGTATGATCAGTAGTTGAAGATGTTTGGTATTAATATTCATAAACATCTTCTTTTCCTATTGGACAGAAACTAGCTAGTGTAGTAATTTAATATATGGTGGGGCGTAAATTTACCCATCAAAGTGTGCTAAGAATTTTGGGCCACATTATAATTGCATATGTATCTTTCTTTCAAAGCTGTCACGATGCCAACCAAAACTTAAAAAGTAAACCAATCAGCAAGAGATCAATAATAACAAAAAATAAATAAAAAATATAGTAACAAAATTCGGAATGAATAATATTCAGAAGAAATGAAGTGAGTAGTCAATTGTGAATACAATGTTTTTGTTATAACAGTGCTTGACATGCACAATCTATTTTTATCTTTTACATACATTGAACAAACCCTTAAGACAGTTTATGTCCATTTACAGACCACTGATAAATAAGATTCAATCTTATATGATGTAATTCTAATTTGGATTGATGGTATCTGAGTGCAACAATTAATTCATCAATACCAAACTAGTGTTAGGACTCATTATATGGGGTGTATAACATTTTGTTGTTAGTTCGAAAGATCTACTTCCAGTCGAATCTTAAAATAGGAAGAAGAATCTTATTGGTTGCCCTACCAATTTTAAAAGGGACACGAGAACCTTTCTTTTTTCTTTTTGAAAAGAAGAATACAGAGTCATTTCAAAGGATTTTCTCAACTCATTAAGTTAATTAATTTATAAACGGTCTCCTCGCTTAATCAATTACGTGTGTGTCAACTATATTTATTATCACTAAAACTTACCATAATAAATTAGCTAGCAGATTATGTACGTACCCACCAAAAGGATGAAAATCTATTATCATCAACAATATTTAATGAAAAACCCATATATAATTGAAATAGAGGATGGCCATTTATATTTACAAAATATTATTTTCACCATTTTCTCTTCTTTTAATTCTGCTATTCCAAAATACACAGGCGGCCCATATATATACTACCCCACTCTCCTCACTGCCATAGCAACGTTAATGCCACATTCCGTCCCTGCTTTCTTCTCCTCTACTTTTCATCTAATAAAAAGGACAAAAGAAAACGATGGATTATGGCAGAATCGGGAAAGGCGAGCCAGGTGGCGCCTCCACCCGAATCCAATCCACCCACCTCCCCCCTAAATCAAATGTTCCGAAATTCCGGCTTCTCCTCATCATCGCCGCCACACTAATGGTGGTGTCCGCCGTCTCCGCCGCGGTGGCGGTGGTCATACGACACAAAACCGATTCAAAACTGCAGAATCGGCGGCCATCTCAAGCCATGTCGAGAGCATGCAGCCGCACGCTCTACCCAGCTCTCTGCCTGAATTCGCTCCTCGACTTCCCCGGCGCCCTCACTGCCGACGAGAAAGACCTCGTCCACATTTCCCTCAACTTGACTCTCCAAAAAGTCGGCCGATCACTCTACGTCTCCTCCGAGATCACCAACCTTGCCATGGATCCTCACATTAGGTTCTTTCCAATTAGAATCATTAATTAATTTCAATCTGGATTTATATTGATTTTGCTTATTAAAATCATCTGATTAGGTCTGCATACGACGATTGCCTAGAGCTCCTCGACCACTCGGTTGATCTCCTCTCTCGGTCCGTCACCTCCGCCACCGAGCCGGCCGGGTCGACTCAGGACGTGTTGACCTGGCTGAGCGCCGCGCTAACGAATCAGGACACCTGCAGGGAAGGATTCAATGAGCTGGACGGCGACGTGAAGAATCAAATGTCCGACAGGATAAAGGATTTGTCGGAGTTCGTGAGCAATTCTCTCGCTATATACGCCGCCTCCGGAGGCGATGATGGTTTCTCCGATATTCCGATACAGAATCGGCGGCGGCGACTGCTGCGCGACGAAAAAGACCGCGAGCAGTTCCCGATGTGGCTGTCGCAGAGAGAACGATTGCTGCTGGATATGCCGGCGTGGGCGATTAATGCCGATATAATCGTGTCCAAGGAGGGGAATGGGACGGTCAAAACGATCGCGGCGGCGATCAAGAAGGCGCCGGAGCACAGCAGCCGGCGGTTTGTGATCTACGTGAGGGCAGGAAGGTACATTGACACAGAGTTTAAAAATGATTCGGAAAAGTGTAAATTCTTTTTGTAGGGTACAGGCTTACAGCTTTCTAATTAAATGGCTTAGTCATGATAATCTAAATGACTTCATAGTCCCTCTCATAATGTTTTCGTAATTTACTTGTCAATGTGAGTTATTATTACTATTTTTACCCACTGATTAGGCTTGCCGCTCATTTCAGATCTATCTTCATCAATATTAAATACTACATATTTAGACTTTATTATGATATTTTTCACACTTTTTGTAATCATGATTCTAGAAAGTTATTGTACTGATAGGATTTTAAGAATTATACATACTCCGTATGACCTCAACTGAATATATAATATTGTATTACTGTATTACTATTTTTAACTTAAAAGGGGAAAAAGTTATTGTGGTAGAATTGATACCCTATAGGTATGAAGAGAATAACTTGAAGGTGGGAAGAAAGAAGACGAATATAATGTTTATTGGAGATGGGAAGGGCAAGACGGTCATTACAGGTGGGAAAAGCGTACAGGACAAGTTGACGACATTCCATACCGCATCCTTCGGTAAAATTCCTTTTACTAGCGATTTTATCTTCAAACAGCCTTTTTTCATCATCCATTATTTCGTTATTTTTAGGATTCGTATCTGGCGCTGAAAATAATGGCCCTTCAGTTTGGCGGTGCATGTAATTGAACAAATGAACATGCAAGTCGCACGTGGCTGTCGTAATAACATGGGGTCAACCCAACTCAACCAAATTGATGGTTTTTACCTCTAAAACGTGTTTTGTCTTTCTTCTCTCTTCGATTTTGTTCCGTTTAATTTTAATGGCCACATTAAGATATGCCAAGTTAATGAACAAAATATACTATGTCTATCCAAACTAAAATTCATTATTTCTTAACTCTTCCTAGTTTTACACATTTAGTGATAAACTTTGAAATATAATTGTTTAGCATAAAGGTAATTAGTGACTCGTTTTAATCCCACTTTAACATAGGACGCCAAGAAAATTTGTAGCTCTACGCATTTCCGTGATCAAAACAAATCTTGACACATTAATAATCTTATCTTATACAGCTGCAACCGGGTCCGGGTTCATAGCGAGGGACATAACATTCGAGAACTACGCCGGGGCGAACAAGCACCAAGCTGTGGCCCTCCGCGTGGGCGCGGACCACTCGGTAGTCTACCGGTGCAGCATCATCGGCTACCAAGACACCCTATACACACATTCGCAACGGCAGTTCTACCGCGAGTGCGACGTCTACGGAACCGTGGACTTCATCTTCGGCAACGCCGCCGTCGTGTTCCAGAACTGCAGCATCCACGCCCGGAAGCCCATGCAGCAACAGAAGAACACCATCACCGCGCAGAACCGCAAGGACCCTAATCAGAACACCGGCATCTCCATCCACGACTGCCGCATCACGGCTGAGCCCGACCTCGAGGCGTCCAAGGGCCAGTACCCGACTTACTTGGGCCGGCCGTGGAAGCTCTACTCGAGGACTGTTTACATGCTCTCTTACTTGGGCGATCACATTGATCCAAAAGGGTGGCTAGAGTGGAATGGGGAGTTTGCGCTCGACACCTTGTATTATGGCGAGTACATGAACTATGGACCAGGGGCCGGCTTAGGGCAGCGCGTCAAGTGGCCGGGATATCGCGTCATCACCTCCGAGGAGGAGGCGGCCAAGTTCACGGTGGCCAAGTTTATATATGGGTCGACGTGGCTGCCGGCCACCGGCGTCGCTTTCATGGCGGGGCTCTCCACTTGAAAGGCTAATTAGTTAAGGTTGACTTGCTATATAGTCATTTTTTCTGTTTTATATATATGTAAAATATATATTATAGTAACCATTTTAAAAGTGTTTTGATCTAGTTCATAAGGCTTGGGTAAGTGTTGCAATGGTACAACACCAATAATTGGGGGTTTACGAAATTACACATTGATGTATGAAATTGTAATTCCATTAATTTGACAGCCGTGGCCCGTAATAGTATATAGGAGTGAGTCGTCGTTGACTTTGGGCAGAGGGTTGAAGGGGTACCGTCGGTGGGAATGGGGCCCACATGCATGTGAAGACAATTGAGTGAGATGGGGACACAATTATTTGTGCCAAGTACGTACACTGATTAAACTATAGGTTATTGTTGTATAGAAAACCTGATTAAATCGCGCTCAAGAGCAATTCTTATTTTCAAAGAATTCAATATAATCTGTACATGTACCCAGATTACATACTGGATCATATCTACTCAAATCGATAGCTCTTTATTTAATTTTTCCTCTTCCTCTATATATTAAATTAAAATACTAAAAATCTTGACCCTTAAACATCCTACCAAACCTATTCATAACCACTTTTTTGTCCTTACATATGATTTTTTTCGTAATAACAAAAACAAGGGGGATGTTCAAACATCATGCCTCTCTCAATAACAACACCACAAAAGTCCGTATAACATTTATAATAGGGTCCCAATTATTGTCGCGCCTGCACTTGGGAATTCCACATAAGTTTTTAAAAGAGGGGGAATTATTCAAAATATTTCAAATTATCCACGTGTATAAAATGTCTTATATTATTAATAATATTCATACTTCTAAAGTTTGTCATAATTTAACTTATGTTAATTTTGGCTGGTGGAGTAATCAGTTTTTGACGAATCATCAAATGGGTCAATGTGGCAATTACGTGAATAAATGACATACAGATGGATAAATATTAACAATGATGTTTATTTTTATTTAAAAAGTCACACAAATAATAAAAACCAAAATTATCAAATATGTTAGCATTGAGGCTGAAGTTGGTATCAAAAAATTAACACAACTTGGTTGGTTATCAGAGGATTCAAGTCATCGTGAAGATAAATAGAGAACCATTATTGATCCCTTAAAAAAAGTTGGTCAAAATTGAAATTGTTATGGGCAACAAGATTGGTGATTGATGGATAAGAGTGTGAAATATGAAGATGATGTTGAGAGTCATTTCACAATTGAATTTTTGGCAAAGTTACAGATTAGCAAGCAAGCAGAGAAGCACAGGCACGTTAATATCATACATACAACCACGCAAAGAAACAAAATCCAAAGAGGAAAATATGAAATTGGTTAGGTAGAAAGATTTGGTATGCAGACCCCAGCATCCGGGCTCTGCTGTTCCTTCCAGATTCTTCCAGTAACTCTAAGCTTAAGCTCCTTCCTGTCGCCTCCCGAGAAAAACAGCGCCATGTTCCGTTGGATGATCAGGCCGTCGTGACTATCCCTCACCTTGCGGTGGCTATCGCGAATGCTCCGTGGCGTCCCCTCCCATATCAGCTTTCTCCCATTTGCTCCTACCTCTAAACTATAGCTGTAGTTGCGCGCTTCAATTTCATCACCCATGAAACGGAGAAATGCCATATACACGGGCGCCATTCCCAGCTGGAACGCTTCAAAGTGGAGGCAGAAATATTGCCCAAAACAATGAAATACCTAATCAAACACAATGGAGATAATCATTCAATATCCTCAATGCCAATTTATATACGATGCACACTTCACTGCTTCCGACCTAATTAAATACTAATTCTGAATAATTAACCAAAACCAGAAAATGTGGAACTCACTGTTAACATCCATGTTGCATTTTCTACTTCACGGGGGTTTGACTTGACATAGCGGTGATTGAAGGTACACCCCGTATGCATGTCCACTTTGTGGTCGTCTCTCAAATGTGCAACCAGGTAAGGAATGTCTCCTGTAACCGAGCACTCTGATCCAGCATACGGACAATTGTATGGTCTGAAGTTGCAAACTGCTTCGTGCTTGAGTTTGCTGTAATATGGGAATATTTCAGCACATCCCAGAGAGAAGAACTTGCAGGGAAGCTCTAGTGACTCTGCAACCTTCTCTAGTGCTAAACACCTGATATCTCCGAGTTCTTGTCTGCAAGTAGGGCAGCGATTATGCACCCTTGACTTGCAAGTGGAACAGAGTGTGTGCCCGTTGTGACACTGCAAGGAAGAATATAATTAATACAGTCATTCTTTAACCTCCACATCTTCAAAGAAGTAAAACTTATTCTTCCAACAGCTAGACACTAACGTGTTCTTTTCCCCCAGACACAGCAGATTAAGCCCCTTTATTTACAAGCCACATGAAGTGACTCGGCAAAGAAAAACGCAGACAACAACATGATGCAGGAAATATGCAAAAGAGCAAATAGTTATCTCAAGCCATTCGATGCAAGTTTAATGGAAAGCTCCATCGGTAAAAAGTAGTAATTATGTGAACTATTAACTAACATTATGGTCATAGATTACCATATCGCCTGTTGTATTATATAGCCAAACTATGGAGACCCCTTCCTTGCAATTTTTTCACCCATTAGAAAAAAGTAGCAAACCAAATATACACACTGCCCAGACACTATATCTGTGAACCACAAAAATTCAGGTTTCCCCTTGTAATGGATACTTATTCAACAAACTTAATGCAGTTAAAGTCTATTAAGTTACATAATTTACAAATAAACTTTCCTACCCAATCAAAACTCGAGCTTGAATCCACCTTTCCATGACCAAAAGGACTCCCACCCCTCAATCAACTAAAAATAACATAAAGCATTAATCAAAGCAGAAGAATTTAGATAAATGTGTCGAAAATGCAACGAAGGTAGATATGTTGAGCAGACCTGATGGATGGGTGGGTACATAGAATTAGTACAAACGGGGCACTCGAGCAATTCATGGACGCTAGTTGGCGCCAGTCCAGCCGTGAGCACGCCGTGAGGCTTGGAAGAATACTGATGGGGGTGAGCATGTTGATTGCTGTGAGAAACTGCTAACTGCATCTCTTCATCTTCATTTCCATCTATTGATGAAACACCCTCCACGCTATCCATTTCCATTGCAGCCATTTTCGCACTTATCAGAACCCGCTTTCTTCCTCACCTGATCGCAAGAATCAAGTCTTTTTTCTTTTTCTGCTTCCCCCAAATCACAAGAAGGCCACTTCTTCAAGTGTCACAAAAATGGGGTGCCCTAATTTCGTAATTCAATCAATCGTAACCCCCCAAGATCCCACTTAAATAAATTCAACGTTCACGAGAATCCCACCTTCAAAGTTCGATCTTCGACACAAACCGGAGATGCAAATTCTTAATGTGAAGCCCTCTTGCCAAAATCCGATCTTTCTCAATAACCTCCGACAAACCTAATTTCTATAATTGAATAATTCGCGTAGATACCTGATTCTGAAAAGGAGAAGTTGCGATCTTTGACGAAAATCTGAGATGGTCGCTTCCGAAAATCCAACCCTTAAACCGATTTTACGGGTCCATTACTTTTCTGTTTCGTGTTGGGTTATTTCCTTTCACTTTCTCTTGTTTTCTTCTTTGCGGAGAAAGAAGAAATCAAAAGAATCTGAAAGAAAATGGAGGAGAGAATGAGGAAAAAAATGGATTCAAAAAGAAGACAAGGGATGGATCATATCCTGGAAAGGTGCTTCTTTCTCTCTATCCGCGGCTTATGTGAGGAGAGAGAAATGAGGATCACCGTTGAATTTGAAATCATTGATTTTCTGATGTTAATCAGACGGTTTGTAATTTCTAGCAAGTCCGCGAGATTATTTAAAAAATAAAAAACTCTATATATGCTCACGATATCGTATGAACTTAGGGGGTATTTGGTAATTTTATTTTAGATGGTTTATAAGCTTTTTTAGCTTTTTCGATATTTCAAGATTTTATAAGAAGTAATATATTAAGAGTTTATAAGTTGTGAAAGTATTTGTATTATTAAGTTTATATGCTAGTTAGAGAGAAAAAATAGAAAAAGATAAAATTTAAAATGTATATATATTAAAAATAACAAAACATAGTTAAAATTATTTTTGTAAAAAGATTGTTGCTTATAAGATTATGAAATAATAAGTTGAAGTTGAATAACTTATTTTTTGAGAGCTTATAAATTATTGGATCTTATTTTTACATCTTATAAATTATTTATGAGCTTATTTTGTCACATATTTTGTAATAATTTCTTAGAAGTTGAGCCAAACATCCACTTATTCTAGTGTCCAACTATAAATCAATTTAGATCATGGAGTGGTACTATCTATAATTGTAAAGAAAAGATTAAAAAGAAGAGTGAGAGTGACATTATCATTAAAAAGGAAGAAGATCTTATCCCTAAAATACCTACATTCAACATGTCAACCTTAAGACTTGATATCAAAATTGTGATTAGCGTTAAAATAAATTCAGAGTTGGTGGAGATATATCTTCTTCTTCTTTTTCACACATTCCAAAATATAAGTAAGTGTTCAAAATTTGCCGTGTTGTTTGTGTCGGATCTCTCTCCTGAAAGCGGAAGCTCAATAGTATTTGTGGAGTCCTTTAAAATAATATTTACAGTTATGATAATAATTAAAAAAAAATATTAACATCTGTATCCAGTCCCTCATGAGACTTTTGAAGAAAAGTATACCCAGAAACAGCTAATTGTGGTTGAACTACTGAACACAGTCTTAACAATAATATTATTTGCTGTCTCCATCATAACAAAAAACTTTTGAAAAAGCTGAATTTTATGTAAGAAATTAAAGGGAGGTGATAAATTCATTCCAAAGTTGAAACTGAGATGATAAATTATTGGAGGTTGGACAAACGTTGTTTTCATTCTGACTGCTTCAAACCTTCTTGGAGGGAAACTATCTCTATGATTTTTAGTTTCAACAACATACCAATACCAAGCAAGACGCATTCAAATATTAATTTCACAAGCCCAACTAATTCTCATTAATTAATTGTTTAATTTTAACATGGATTGTCTAACTTTTAATTTTGGATCATTATGGCAAATACAAAAGTCATTTTCGTATTATTCATTAAACCTTTTACTGATTAAGGAGTTTGATTGCGATTTGAGTTTTCCACAGACCCCAATGATTCCATAATTTCATCAAATTCACAAAGATAGACTTAAAGATTGAACGGAGTTAGGGAATCAATGTTCCCGACAGCTTCGCAGTAATTCAGGGTCTACAACTTTATGCACAAGTTTCAGTATAAGTATAATATTTTATATTATATTAATGAATAACTGACATATAATAATATTAAAGATTTAAAATTCAGAATTTATATTAAATTATATATATATATATATAATTTATATTAATGATATATATATGTATATCATAATTTTTGGGAAATTTGAATCTTATAAAATGTCACATGTTTTTCATCTATATATACAATAAATAATGTCACACAAATTATTAATAATAGATGATCTTATATATTTTACCTCTTGCCAACATTACAATCTTTCCAAACTTATTACTTGACAAAAAAATTATAAAATGTTCATTTTTGTAATATGTCATATTTTTTATTTGAGATATTTATTAAATGTCGATAGTCAAATAAGAGGTATTATCTTTTTATTATCCTATTTGCCTCTACCAAAAATAGTACTCCAAATAATAGTACATTTTATCTCGCTTTTTTTGGCTTGACAATTTATCTTACTGTTGATCGTGATTACTTGGAATGACATATTCTCTTATGCATTTATAGTTGTCGGTAAAATTAACCTTTAAATCAATAATTAAAACCAGGGATGCCAATTTAGTACGAAATCCGTTGATCGATCCGATTAACCCGACAATCCGACACGGTTAAGGCTGAAAAATTATAACATAAAACAAATCTCAACATGAATGACCCTAAACCTAATAGCCGACAGCCCGATAGGATTGGCCCTAAGATAGCCTGAGTCTCATAGGGTCGACCCGAAGATCAACGAGTTCTTATTATTTAGTTTTCAAACTTCATTCCCTTTAATTTTTTCAAAGTTTTGAAGTATAAAAAAAATTCTTCAAATATATGTAAAAATGTATTTTGATTTAATATTCGAAGGTTATATTCATCATTTCACTTTTTATATTTTACTATAATATTTAATATAAAAACATATAGGTTCAAAATTTAAAAAACGATAAACATCTATGAAAAAATGTTTGTTCTTTCTTCTCTAAAAGTTATATATTAGTTTTGAGTTGAAGCGATATTTATTTATGCATGTATTCTTTATTAGAAATATATAATTATCAAGATTAATATATTAATTCAAAAAAATTATAATTTTTTTGAGTTCGATTAACCCAATGAGTTAGCACGAAATCCGATAATTTAGAATTAGGATTGAGAATTTTTAGCTCTAAGAAATCACAACCCAAATAACCCGTAACCGAATAGCACGACAACTCAAACGAGTTGGCCCAATTGACATCCATAAATAAAACTAGTAACAGTTTTCACACTGATATCTTAATCCTTACAGTTTTAAGAAATTGCTTAACAACCACAAATTAAAGGTCACTCAACTCAATTGTGATTAAAGAAATATTTATTATTCTACTCCGTAATCAGTACTAAAGTGAGACAATCTATATCATCAAAGTTAAGGTACGATTTTGATATATGTTATGAATAATGAACCTAAAATTTTGGTAACAAAAGTCAATTTATCTATAACAAACTTTTGGAAGGAATAAATAATTCCAGTGGCACACGAGTATCAAATTGGTTCCATGGTCTAGTGGTCAGGACATTGGACTCTGAATCCAGTAACCCGAGTTCAAGTCTCGGTGGAACCTATTTTTAAATTTTATTTTGCTCTTGTTCCTCAAAATATATATTAAATAATACTTAAAATCATGAATTAATTATAATTAAGATTTATTACTTCACAATAGAGTTTATTAGTTTCAACTTTCAAACTAACAAATTCACTAACACAGCGAATTTGACATCAGAGGATTACAACTTTACAAGCGAGACTTGGAAGAAGAAGAGATGAAATGAGTATGTGAAGCTCAATCATCCCACATTGGATGCAAGGAAAAAAAGAAGAAAAAAGTATGGTCTTCAAAGTAAATTCCAACAAGATAACAGAGAGCAACATAAATCCAGGTCACCTTTAGTGAATGGATGTAAAGTGCATAATATAATCCTCTACCTATTTGAAGATCCAGATATATATGGAAAACTTTCCGTCTTCCACCCACTTGATACAATTATTAACCAGCGTATGCACCTGAGACTCATTGGATATGGAAAATCAAAATTAGCTACCAAGGTTCTGGTACTATATCACAGCTGCAGAGGAATAGCATTACTCATCTTATAGATAAAACTACCACAGAAAAATCTAATGCATCCAGACAGAAGCTGGATGAATGTTAGGTACGTCCCCTCAAAACTTCAGAAGAAACATAGAAAGATATAATTTTTATTTGATCGGATTTTGCATCATAATTTGCACAAAATTCGGATCCTATAAGAATATAATGTTTTATTAATTATATAATGTTATTGATTGATATATATTATTATTCAAGGTGATCGTGCCCCGAGCAGCAGTCGGGGAAAAGATAAAATCCAGGATTAGGACGAGTTGTTGGATCAAGACGTCTTGCTACACGAGATAGTGTATTAGATGTTAGGTCTTTATTTCTTGAATTAAATTCATGCGATTGCACATAGAATATAAATCATTAATAATATGACTTGCGATGTGAATATATGCTTTATATGATTAGAAATTGAGTATCATGTCATAACGTGAATTATAATATGACTATATATGATATGTGATTAGAATCTGAATATTATGCGATAAACGTGAAAATTCTGTCTATCGTGATTATTAAATTGCGACTTGATTTCGATTATATTTGAAAAGTATGATATATCTGTTATTGCCCCATGCTTGAGTGTCTTCATTGGGTATAGTTGGCATGTCATAGGACGACAGTACTGCATATTCCACCACTCGTCTTCTGGATAACCGAAGCGAGGGTCGCCTGTTACTTATATCTGCCCTTTGTGGTGATCTGATTTGATATACGCCCTTGGGGTGATCTGATTGACTGTTATACGCCCTTGTGTTGATCTGATTTACTGAATTACGCCTTTCAAGGTGATCTGCGCCCAATTGGGTGATTTGTATCTGGTCCGAATACACGTGTCAGTTACTCAACACATTATGGGGCTATACATGTTTATGTGTGCTCTAATGAATATGTTACTGTGAGTTATCTGTTATAATTGGAAATCATGAAAAACTGCATGTGATTATTTGTTATTCATTTCTGATAAAATTATAACTTCTGAATTGGACTTTACTATTGAAAAAGTTATATATCAGATATGAGGTAAGAGTTAATATTCTGACTGATAAAACTGAAAGATAGGGTTATAATTATGTTTATAGGTTGCATAGCGTTTATTTAATTTCGGAAATTTAGTTCTAATATTTAATATACTACTGAGCTAGTGAGCTCACCCCACTATAGACTATCTTTTGCAGGTTAGGTTCTTGTCAGTTGCAGCAGCTGCGACTCCATCAAGTCACTGTCATTTTTGGGTAAAATAGTTGAATATAATAGAACATGTGGCATGTCAAGATTTTGATGTATATATATTGGTCGCGATTAACTGTTGTGCATATTTTGCACTTATTTATATATTTATCGTTTGTTTTTATCAGGATTATTAGTTTTAAATAGCTGATATAAATATTTGAGTTTCGTTGACTAATCGAACTAATAATAATAATAGTATATTCATAAAATGTATATAGTTTGTCTGATCGTGACGTCACTTATTCAGTTATTCAGTAATCGAGTAAGGGGTGTTACAGTATCCATAACCACAAAAGGAAAACCATGTGACAATATTGACTTTTTCGTTTTTTCTCAATACATGGAAAATAAGGCTTTCAATACAAATCAGCTCAAAGCATGTTTCTTAGTATATAAACCTTAACAAATCAATCTATCTCAAATTTGGATAAGGACCATACACCTACCTTATTGCTTGATAATTGGTGATCTAGATACCCTAAGTGATTAGTGATCAGTTAACTACTTAGTTTGCCCAAATCATATTAGAACCAAACCTAATCTATCCTATCAAACATAACCTTAATGTAGTTTGCATCATGACTTGTTTGTTTTCTAACAATCAACATAAAGTAGAAAATAAAATTAAACTAAGGATAAAGTTAATCAATATTGCCGAAAGTGCATTTGGCCTACAACCATAAGAACCTTTCATGTGTTTGGTATGAGCTTCGGGAGGATCAGACCCATTGGTAAAGACTCAGATCTAGGGTTGGCTGCAAGGTCTTGCAACCTTATCTTTTCCAACTTTGTTACCACTACTCTTACAATGCACGTTTACAATCAAATTAAGCAAAGAACATTGATCGATGTTACGGCGATGAGGTACAACACTATCAAGTCTCATGTTTAGAGTGGAGAAGATGGAACCGTAAAATCCCATGTTTTTAGAATTACTATTAGTATTATTTACGTTTCAAGTTACTTTCACATAAATCACAACTATGTTTAAAATTAAATTCATCAACATACGTTTAAAGATCCATAATCTTGTTCAAGTAGAAGAAACATAAGGTCACAATATGATCATATCTATGTAAAAGAAAAATAAAATTGGCCGCGTAGGCACTGCTAAAGGTCACCTTGGGGCATCGTGGGATGTGCTCAGCAAAGGTAAATTAGACCGATGGCTTAGCAATGCTCAAGACTCTTGACTCTAAAACCTGACTCATCTTTCTATTAGCATTTTTTTGGTGTTATATTACGATGTGATAGAAACTATAAAAATAAGCAACGAAAGTTAATAGATATTTGAGCTCATTTTAATAACATTAATTAATGCTCATAAATATTAATTAATGCTCATTAATTAATAGATATTAGCTTTTTTTAATGCTCGTAAATATTAAATTTCACGTAGGAGAGAGAATTAATGCAGGCTGATAAATCATTAAAATTGCAAAAAATATTAAATTAATTTCCACAAAATGCCATAATTTCGAATTAAGAAGCAGTAATTATATGTAGGAGTCAGTAATTAAATATAGGAATGATACAGATATAATTGATCAAAAGTTGGAATAAGTTATCAAATGGTATTCCTATAAATTAGCAGTATTTCTCATAATAAATAAGAAAAAAGATAAATAAAGAGAGAGATGCGTACGTTACGTCCATCCCACACCGATGATGAGATACAAGTAGTATGCGTAAGTTGTTGTATAAAAAGGCGGCTAAGAGAGATAGAATGGTATCTTTGCGCTTGGGGCAATGACGCAGCTAGTGAGGTTCTAACCGAGGCGCGTCTATTGCTGGTTGAAAACTATTT